>CM028346.1:2163461-2185777 GCA_016618105.1 Dendrobium huoshanense | reverse complement strand
AGTAAATACTTATCCTGGATCAAACCAGGGCGGAACCAGCTTCAATTTGAGGGGGGGCAAATACAACCAAAAATAATTAAATATTAAAAAAATAATATTATATATCTATATATTACGAAAAGTTCTTTAAAAAAAATTAAGCAAGAAAAATAATGAAAATAATGTGTAATTAAAATGTCATGAAAAACATGAAAGAGAATATTATAATTAAATGTGAAGAAATATATAAATATTTTAGGGCAAGTTAGGACAAAAGAGTTTTTTAGGGGGGGCAAAAAGAGTTTTTTTAGGGGGGGCAAAAAAAATTTTTCTCTCCTATAAATTTTTTTTTTATTTTTTTTACTCTTACAAAAAAAATTTTTTTTTTTTGAGGGGGGGCAATTGCCCCCCCTAACCATGTGGTGGTTCCGCCACTGGATCAAACTAACAACTTTTTTTTATAATAGAAGGGTGATGGGAAACCTCAGGTCTAGCCCATCATCCTGCTTACATGTTCAGTTTAGATTTGGGTATTGATGAGTCATTATATAAGTGTATAGAATGGTTGAATTGGTAGTCAATTGAGTTGATAATGTTTAATTATTTTTGGAGCAGAGGTGCCCTTTCATTGGAGCAAATGCAAGTGCTTGTCCCCAAAGTAGAGATGAGTGGGCAAAGACTCATATAGATAATGTGAGTGCATTTTAACACTTATCTAAGCAGTATTTATTTTAATCCAAAGTAGAAAAATGATAATTAATAGGGTTTCTTCCATAAGGTTTTATGGAGAAGATAAAAAATTGGGGGATGATGGTGCTATCTTCAATCCCACAATGAAAGTTATTGAGTCATTATGTGATGGCTCGGTTGATTTCACACTGTGGTTCAAACTCCATGCTAGAGAGCCTTGTGAATGGTGTGACGATGATCCCATGACCACTTTATGTGGGTAAGTGTGTGAATGTAGTTCTTCTTGTGGAAGGGGTTAAGGTGGCACTGAGGGTCAAGATGGGAGGAAATGGAGTGGTGAGAAGGGAGGAGGTGGTGAAGGGGTGAAGGGGATGATGGAAGGTGAGGAAGGGAAAGAGGTACGATGAAGAATGCAAGATATGAAGAAAGAATTGGTGAGGGTTATAAGAGAAGAGGGGTCTTCATCCAGGGATATATAGGAGGTGGTTTGTCTTTTGGGAGACTCCGTTGTGGAATAAGTAATTTGATTTTCTTGCTTGACCACTTTGTAAATGTTATCCAATATATTAATGTTCAATTTATGTTGTGATAATTAATAATTTTATAAGTTAGCAAGAGTTTTAAGAAGATAAGTAAAATAATAAAATAAAAAATGTATGAGATCAATCATCAATTTCATAGGAGTTATTATCAGGTATTAGCATTAAGGTAAATTTATTAAATGAAAATATTTTTGAGTTTTATTTAATGATGATGAAAACACTTTTATGTAATTATAGAAAAAAAATTCTTTTTTTTTCAAAAATTTTAAGAAATAACGTAATTAATGATTTATTTTATTGAAGTACCAACTCAGCTCTGATTCAGCTCCTTGTTTCTCAAAAACAAACTCTCCCTACTCACAAGAGAGCGAGGGCTCATTGCCATCATATGGCAAGTAAACTCTAGATCCCCTTGAGTCTTCCGTACATTCAACCAACTCTTTTATAAGGGCCACAAAAGCTATCTCAACCTCCCACATGAATGAGTCAACTACCAACACCTCCTCTCTAGAGGACTCTATAATATCCTTCCCGCTTAAAGAAGGGGTAGGATCTCTCTACTGCTAAAGCACTTGTGATGTTTTAGCCACTAGTACCATAGAACTTAGACTAACTGCAACATTTATCCATTTCATCAAATGGATTTCTTGATGAACAGCTTCCATTGTTAGAAAAGGTTTCTTTCTCGGCATCATAAGTATCATCGCTGCATTGGATAGTAGAGCTATGCTCAATGAAAATATGCAGTCCATGACATTTCTTACAAGAGATTATCAAAGGATTAGAATCCCACAAAATCATTATTACACCAATGCAGAAATAGGCCACACATTATAAAAAGTCCTGAAGACATTATGATAAGCTACGTGATGCGGAACCATGAATGGTTCATTATTCATTGTCGCTAGCACCACTCTCTCCACACGTATAAATTTTTGAAACTGCAAATTTCTTCTTTTGCAATAGGGTCAGATCAGTCAGCACTATCCACCCTAGAATAATCATAACCATTGCAAACTTTATTTTCCAATTACGCACCTTTTATGTTAGACGAATAATCTTTCCTGCCGTGTGCAAGGATTATATGAAACATTCTTGGGACACCTCTATCATAAAGACATGTCTGAATAGGTTTAATGACCATGGAAATTTGTGCTCCCATACCCAAAAAACAATTTAAAATTTGTATTTATATTTAGCTTTTTCTTTTACTCTTGTGATATTGTAGACCTATTAGTTACATTTTTTATATTTATAAAATTTAATTTTATATATATATATATATATATATATATATAATGTTAAGTGTGATTAAGAGTACTTTGATATATGATTTAATGGATATTAAGTTGAATTAATTTTTCATTGAAAGCATTTATGTTGGTTGTGTTCTATTGCATGAGAAGTAATTATAAATTTAATGCAGAAAATTTCAATCAGAGTTTGAAAAAAATATTTGGTTTTAGTTAACATTAAAATTAATGTTAGATAATCTAGAAATAATTCTCGTATTATAGATCACATGGAGATGAGACCTTGAGTTTCAATATTATATGAATCAATAAATATAAAACTACAATTAGCAATAGAATAGTCATCGCTGGAGGAGAAAAATTCATTCTATATAGTTGACTTCTAGAAAATAATACACAATTTCTAATTAGGATTGCAAATGCAACTTTTATCAACTGTAACTGAGATTGTATTGTGTATATTGGGTGGTTTTTTTTTAAATAAAATCTCACGGAAGATGTCTACGCATTAATAACAAAACAGGATTACAAGTCCTTAAAGGTTCTAAAGCTTTCTAAAATACAGCAATTGAAATAAAATCTATTAGCCTCCAAAACCAACTAATTACAAAAAAAAATTCAAAACTAAATAAAAAACAACCAACAAAAGCTCTGAAGCCACCAACATCCAATTTCTGCATCCAACAAAGCAGCTCCTACAAAAAACTAAAGAGGAGGTTGAGAAGGACAAAAATGAGCAAGCATAAAAACAAGTCTACAAGACATCCACCACACCACAAAAACTACCATGATTCCAACAGAAAACAAATCCCCTAAGCCGAGCCAAAAAAATTAATCGTCAGCCATCTTTACTAGTGTATGGGGAAAAAAATAATGTGTAGACATAGCCAGCCATCTTTACTAGTGTATGGGGAAAAATAAATTAAGCTTAAATTGAGCATCCAATAAAGGGGCTTTTATTTTTCCTAGGTTAGGGCTTTAATTACAATTAATTTGATATATTATTTGTAAGTTTAATTAATTATAATTTTTAAAATTTTAGGCTTAATTAAAGAGTTAATTTTTACTTGATTAAATTTCTAATATAATGACTTTAAAAACTAGTGAACTCCTAACTAAAGATAGATAATATCACTATGCTTAAGTATTTTGAATTTTACCTCTAATGGATGCAAATTTAACTTCCTATGATTCTCATAAATTGCTAAGAATTGTCTTTAATTATTGTCAATAAGTGTCACAAGGTTGTGTGGGTTTATAAATCAATATCACTAACCCTTTACATATATATAACCAACCACACCATATAAATCAATGATACCAAAGTGACCTAAGTCTAGATAGAGTATAAGGGGTGAATTCCTAAGCATTTGAATTAACTCATAATCCAACTTGTTAATATAGTTGCTATTTGCATGTTTTACATTTTTACAACTTGTATAGTTTTGATGATTCCAAACATTATTGTTCAAATGTGTAGTTATCTCCTAACGATTTTAGAAGATTTATATTTGCTCTTGTGTGAACTAATATTTCAGGAAAATCTAACTCCATACTACAAAGACTTCAAATCAAAATTCAGCATGAGATACTTTGTGAATTTGAAGCTTGTATTTTTCTTTGAAATAAACTTGAAAGTGAGTGATTGTAATTGAGAGAATAAAAACATGCACACACACATAAGGAGATCATATAAAATTTATACTGATCGTACGGGACGATATCAGTTTGTACGGGACAATCAGACAGTTATCTCCTCTTAAGATCACATGGAACGAATAGGAACTGGGCAGAAAAATTTTCTAAGTCCTATTCGTCCAGGACGAAATTAAAAATTGTCCGGGACGATCTGGTCTCTGTAAGATTTTTGTCCAGACGAAATTAAATATCGTCCAAGACATTATGCTCTCTGTAAGAATTTCGTCCAGACGAAATTAAATATCGTCCAGGACGATCTGCTCTCTGTAAGATTTTCGTCCAAACGAAATTAAATATCATCCAGGACGATCTGGTCTCTGTAAAAATTTCGTCCGGACAAATCAATTTTTGTCCAGACGATACAACTGACTTAGAACGGTTTTTTTGCAGTTTTTGGAACCGACCTTGTAATAACTGTTCGTACCGGACGAACTTGGTTCGTACGGGACGATCAGCTTGTACGAAAACATTTCGTACACATATACAAACAGGTTCGTTTCAAGGCTTTTAAGTAATATCGTCCAGGATGATCCACGATCGTACGGGACGATCAACTGCGTACAGAATTGAAAACTTGGAGTTTTTGGGCGGTTTTTCTTTTCTTTTGTATATATAGTCCAAATTAAACTGCACCCAATCTTTTTGTCATTTGATCTTCGTACCTCTTGAGAGAATAGCCAAGGAGAGAGTGTAAGAGTGCATTCAAAGGAGGATTTCTACCACTAGAGCGTGAAGGCTTCACTTGGAGTTTAAAGGTAAGAATCTCTACTTGGAAATCGGGATTACTTCACTCTTTTCTTTCTTCCTTCTAGATTCTTGTGAGAAGATCTGTCAAGGAGATCTGATTCACTACCGACACTTGGAGAGTGTGAACAGTCGAAGGGTTCTCTGCCCACACTAGGAGAGTGTGAAAGGACGAAGGGTTCTCAGCCCACACTAGGAGAGTGTGAAAGGACGGACGGTTCTCTGCCAACACTAGGGATTGTGTAAAAGGACGATGGTTCTCTGCCAACACTAGGGATTGTGTAAAAGGACGACGGTTCTCTGTCGCACCGGGTAGTGGTGAAAAGAGTGTTTTGTAAAGGCTTCTCCGCCTTGCTGTGGGTGCAAAAGGAGAGTCACTATTGGTATTAGTGCAATACTTAGAGGGTGCCTCTGGGAGTGGATATAGGTCTGGTTTAAACCGAACCACTATAAATCTTGTGTCATTTACTTTACTATTTTTAATTTTCCACATTTTATTTTTGGTTTAAAAAACTCTGTGGTTGAAAAACATTTTCTATAAAAACTTAATAAAAATTTTCATTTCGGTTCAACACATTTTCAAAGAGGGTTTAAATTTTTAAAATACTAATTCACCCCCCCAATTGGTAGCCTTGGGACATTAACTTAGGTCTAACAACCTATTTACTAGACTCAACAAGTGGTATCAGAGCATTGTTTCAAAATCATAAGTTTAAACTACTTTTTGATTAACTTAGATGGCTACATTCGGAAACCGAAACACACCTGAAGGTTACTCTATAACTAGACCTCCACTGTTTGACATTATACCTTTTGATTTTTGGAAAACACGCATGTCTACTTTCTTACAGTCACTTGATTATCGTAAGTGGATCTTAGTCCAGGAAGGTTACACAAAACCAACTAGATTAGTTGATGGAGTTAGGGTAGAAATATCTTTTGCAGATTGGACTATAGAAGAACGTTACTTAGCATAACTAAATGCCAAATGTTTAAATAGCTTCTTTTGTGCTTTAAAATCTGAAAACTACATGCGGGTTTCCACTTGCAAAAGTGGAAATGACATATGGGATAGACTTTGTATTACTTATGAAGGGACTAATGAGGTTAAGCAAATAAGACTCAATATCTTGTTACATGACTATGAATTATTTCGCATGAAACCAAATGAATCTATTTCTGACATGTACACAAGATTCATACAAATTATCACTTCTTTGCATGCACTTGGTAGGGAATTAACTAATGCTGAAATGGTTAATAAGATTCTTCGTTGTTTATCTACTGCTTATGATGTTAAAATTACTATAATTACAGAGTCTAAAGATCTAAATATTTATTCTATTGACAATCTTCTTGGTTCACTCATTGCTTATGAGCAAGGAGTAAGTCAAAGAAAGATTGATGCAGGTGAACCACGAAAGGAGAAGAATATTGCACTGAAAGTGGAAGAGTCAGAGAGTGAACACTCACAACCTGAGGATGAAGACGATATTGCATTGATGACTAGACAATTTAGAAGTTTTTTAAAGAGAAAGCAGAAGAGACGCCAGCAATGGAATAGAGGTAAGTATAACAGAAATGGAAAGGTTTCTAATGAAGTGATTTGTTATGAATGCAGGAAACTAGGTCATGTCAAGACTGACTGCCCAAAACTCAAAGCCACTCCTAGCATGGAGAATGTTGAGGAGAAACCAATTGTAAAGAAGGGCAAAAAGAAGTTTCAAAGAGCTTTCTGGGCGGACTCAGCTTCAGACTCATCTGAGACTGAAAAAGAAGAAGAAGTCACCAACCTTTGCTTGATGGCAGATAATATTGATCAATTAGATCAAGAAGAGGTATGTGACTTAACCTGTGATGAATTATTTGAAGTTTCTGAATACATGCATGATGCATATAAGAAAATGAAAAAGATGCATAAACCTAGACATATCATACATGCATCTGATTATAAATTTCTAAAAGGTGAACCCAAACTTGTTTGGATTCCCAGGTCTAACATTTGATATTTTTGCAGGGTTGCTCTCACACAAGACCTCGTGAGAGCATATGGTACCTAGACAGCGGATGTTCAAAGCATATGACTGGAGATACTGCTCAATTCATAATTCTGGAATCCAAGAGTGGAGGCAAGGTTACACTTGGAGATAATACCACAAAGAAAGTGATTGGATCAGGTATGATTGGAAATTTGAAAAACTTTTTCATAGACAATGTGTTATTGGTTGAAGGCTTAAAGCTTAATTTGTTAAGTATAAGTCAACTATGTGATAAGGGATATAATGTAAAATTTTTACCTACTAGCTGTATATTAAGTCTAAATGGGAAAAATATTTTAAATGGAAAAAGGGTAAATAATGTTTACATGCTAGATTTAAATTGTATTCAATCTCCTACTGCTTTTTGTTTGAAAATTGTTTCTGATGAATCATGGCTTTGGCATAGGAGACTTTGTCATTCTAGTATTCTAGTATGAAAAACCTTAGGAGAATTACCCAAAAGAACTTAGTGAGAGGTATACCAAAAACTAGACTTTACTAAGGATCACCTTTGTGATGCATGTCAATTAGGAAAATAAGTGAAGTCCTCTTTTAAGTCTAATAAGAATCTTAGAACTAGTAAACCATTGGAAATTCTTCACATGGATCTTTTTGGACCTGTAGGAACTATAAGTCTAGGAGGGAAGGTATACGGATTTGTTATAGTGGATGATTTCTCAAGATTCACTTAGGTTAGATTTTTTTTCATAAGAGTGAATCGTTTGAGGAATTTAGAAATTTTTTGACTTGGATTCAAAGGAAACTAGGGAGTGAAATAATTTCTATACAAAGTGATCATGGAGGAGAATTTGAAAATGAAAGATTTAAAAATTTCTGTAAAGAAAAAGGGATTGATCACAATTTTTCTGCACCTAGAACCCCTCAACAAAATGGGGTAGTTGAGAGGAAAAATAGAACATTAATAGAAGCTGCCCGAGCAATATTGGCAGAATACTCACTTCTTAGATATTTTTGGGCTGAGGCGGTTAGCACTGAATGCTATGTTTTGAATAGGGTGAATGTGAGATCAAATTTAAATAAAATACCCTATAAGTTACTAAAAGGTAGAACACCTAATTTATCTCATTTGCATATTTTTGGTTGCAAGGTGTTCATTCATAATAATGGAAAATTTGCCTTAGGAAAATTTGATCCAAAATCAGATGAAAGAATTTTTGTTGGATATTCAAGTGTTGGAAAATCTTATAGGATATTCAACAAAAGAACTTTGGTCATTGAAGAAACCACACATGTTGTATTTTATGAATCTGGATATTTGGAAGAGCCAAATGTTGTTGAAGATGAGATTGAGGAAAACTCCCAAAAGATTGATAGAATAAATTTGGAAGAAAATGTGGAAGAGAATTTGTAAAGAGAAAATCCTTTGCCTAGAGATTTGAGATTTTCTAAAAACCACCCAAGGGAATTGATTATAGGTGAACCGAGTGAGGGTGTTAGAACTAGGCGTGGATTAAATAAGGAAGTCAATCATTCAGCCTTTATTTCAACTATTGAACCCACTAACATTGATCAAGCACTTTCTAATGAATTTTGGATATTGGTCATGCAAGAAGAGTTGAATTAATTTATAAGAAATGAAGTTTGAGAATTAACTTCAAAGCCAAAAGATTAAAGTGTTGTTGGAACCAAGTGGGTGTTCAAAAATAAGATGAATGACTCAGGAGTAGTCATTAGAAATAAGGCTAGATTAGTTGTTAAGGGGTATAATCAAATTGAAGGAATTGATTTTGAGGAGACTTTTGCCCCTGTAGCTAGACTTGAAGCAATTAGGGTTTTACTTGCCTTTGCCTGTTTTAAAGGTTTTAAATTATTTCAAATGGATGTCAAAAGTGCATTTTTAAATGGGGTAATTGAGGAAGATGTTTTTGTAGAACAACCTCTAGGTTTTGAAAATTTTAAATACCCAAATCATGTTTTCAAGTTAAAAAAGGCATTATATGGATTGAAACAGGCACCTAGGGCTTGATATGAGAGGTTGAGCACCTTCCTACTTGAAAGATCTTTTAAAAAAGGAAGTGTGGATACAAATCTCTTTTTAAAGAAATTTAGAAAGGATATTCTCATTGTTCAAATTTATGTGGATGATATCATTTTTGGATCTTCAAATAAAAATCTTTGTGATGATTTATCTAAAACAATGAGTAGTGAATTTGAAATGAGTCTAATGTGAGATTTAAATTACTTTCTAGGTTTTAGCATTAAGCAACTTGAGGAAGATACTTTTCTTAGTCAAACTAAATATATTAAGGACATTCTCAAAAAATATGAAATGGACAATGCTAAACCTGTTAGTACACCAATAAGTTCCTCAGTTCAGTTGGATAAGGACCTTAAGGGAAAATCTGTTTATCAAAAGAAATTTAGAGGGATAATTGGATCTTTACTTTACTTGACTGTTAGCCGACCAGATATTATGTTCAGTGTTTGCTTATGTGCTAGATTTCAATCAGATCCAAAAGAATCACATTTGACAGTAGTGAAAAGGATATTAAGATACTTACTAGGAATTCAGAACTTAAGATTTCCATATTTGAAATTACTTGTTATTCAGATTCTGACTTTGCAAGCTGTAGAGTGGATAGGAAAAGCACTTCTTGAATATGTCAATTCATTGGAAATTCATTAGTTTCATGGTCTAGTAGAAAACAAAATTCAGTGGCCTTATCTACTACAGAAGCAGAATACATTGCATTAGGAAGTTGTGTGGCACAAGTACTTTGGTTAAAACAACAGTTGATTGATTTAGGATTAACTATAGGCACTATTCCAATTTATTGTGATAATACTAGTGCTATTTGCATTTCCAAAAATCCTATTCAACATTCTATAACCAAATACATTGACATAAGACATCATTTCATAAGGGATCATGTATCCAAGGGATAAATTGAACTTACTCATGTTTCAACTGAAAATTAACTTGCAGACATTTTTACAAAACCTTTAGCCCTTTATACTTTCAGTACATTAAGAACAAGGCTTGGTGTAATTGATTTGAATGCTTAAATAAAATTTTTTTTGCAACATTGATATTTATGTTTTCGTAGTTTATATTTTTATGATTTTTGTTTTTGTGATTTTTTTGTGTGTTTTGAGTGGTTTTATTTTTAGAGTTTGTGTTTTTGTCATAGTGTAGTGTGATTTGTGTTTTGTTTTATTTTCTTTAATAAAAATTCAAAAATCCAAAAATATGGAAATCTTCCGAGACGAAATTTTTCGTACGGGACGATGTGTGTAAAATTCAGTTTGCGTGATATGAAACGTTTTGAGAGCTATTTTTAATGTAGTTCGTCTGTACGATCTGAATGATTGTCCAGGACGAAATTTTTTTTCTCTCAAACGTCGGGACGATTGAATGCAGCAGTTGAATGGATAAGGCAGTTTTAATTGTGAACTTCGTCCGTACAAACTTTTAGTTCGTCCAGACGAACTGACATCGATTCATAGCGGGGGACGGTTTTTCAATTGACATTAAAATGAATTACTTTTGATCGTCAGTACAAAATTTTTTCGTCTGTACGATCGATGTAGTCAAAAAGTTTGTACGAAAGGACGTATCGTAAATTGTATTGATTACGAAAAGCCGTTACATTTTGGACGAATTTAATCGTCTGTACGAAATTGTTTCGTCCAGACGAACGATAATTTTTGTCCAGGATGAACTTTTTTGTCCAGGATGAACGTATCATTTTCTTTAAATTAGAAGGCTTTCTAACTCAACAATCACATCTCCAAACATCTCTTTCAATCCCTTTCGACTTCCAAATCAAAAATGGCCTCCTCTAGCAAGCGACAAATGGTGTTAGCAAAGAAACCACATAGGAATTCTTCTGAAAACTTTCTTTCAAAAGCAAATGAGGAATCATTTCCTCGATTTTCCTCTGAAAAAATCACACCTTCTCGCATTCTGATCCAGAGCAAAATAAACTTCAAGGTAATGCACCTTTTTGCTTCCACTCTGTTTGGATTTATCTTATCTCTCGTCCACCTCTACAATAAATAGACCTTTCTTTACTTCCTAGCCAATATGAGTTTCAACTCCGATCACTCTTCTGTCAGTTCTTATGTGTTTAAACAAAAATTTGAAATCACTAAGCATGACTTAGGTGCTTTTCTTAACTTAAGAACTGAAGGTTCTAGAGCCCACACCCTTATGAACGATAACACCTTCAAGTGGTTTGAAATCAATAGGGTGATTAGAGGAAATGGCTTAAATTATCATATTGCTAGAGTTTCTGGAATGACCAAAAATGCTCGAATCATCCAGCACATTCTTAGATCTTCTATTATTCCAAAAGCTGGTGATAGGATCAACATTACTCCACTCTTTTCTGTTGTGACTATTTTGATTATGGAAGGTAGTCCTATTGATGAAGCTCAACTTATCTTAGACCATCTTTATGAGCTTTCTGAAATTAGACATGCTGATCAGAAAAGAAAAAGGAATATATCATTGGGTCACTTGATTACATTTATTTTGGAAAAGAAATACAATCTAGTGCATCCTGATGAAGAATATGAAGAGCCGGTCTACTACAATGATGCTTCTTTTAGAGCAATCTTCAAGGAGCAAAAAGAGAAAGCACTTGCTAGTGCTTCTGAAGAAGAAGAAGAAGAAGGAGAGCAAACATCTGCACCTCAATCAAATTATAAGAATTTGATTGAGAAATTTGATAGACTTGAGACTCATTTTGATCAACGATTTAATCAAATTGATGCTCAACTTCAGCAGCAGCAACAGGACATTGGTAGTATAAGAAATGAAGTTCATGAAATTAATACCAATGTTATGTTGATGACTTCCTACTTCAACTTATTTGGTGGCATTCCTCCTCCTCCTCCTCTAGAAGAATAGAGATTTGGGTGATGATTTTATAGATGTTTATTGTATTAGTATTTATTTTAGTTTGTTTTAGTTGTGTTAAAAGTTCAGTGTATTTTTTTTTTGGTATTGATATTATGAAGTGATTTTGTAATCTTTTTCATTAATATCAATATATGTTGTATTTGCTTTAAATTTGAATTGTTTTTGAAATGTGTTTAGTTTTTATGAATTTCATTAGTCTTTTTAATCTTAATTGTGCTTAAATTAGATTGTAATTTGAGATTAATTTCATTAGAAAATCTAGTCTTTCTAAATTTAAAATTTGTTTATAACTTGTTATAATTAGAATTTTAAATTTCATGTCTATTCATTTAGACTACATAAAAATTAATATTATTATTGCAATTTAGATGCTTTCTTATTTTATATTTCTTTGCTCAAGTGATATTTATGCACTTAGAAAAATTTGAAATTTTAGATTATTGATCTTGGAAAGAATTGGTTTCAATTACTCTTGAAAATTGTACAAATAGTACAAAAATCAAAAGAAATTCGCAAAGGTTCGCAAATGTGAAAAAGAGGCACAAAATAAGCCCAATGTAAAAAGATGCATAAAAATGTGCCAAAATTTTTTTTGAAAAAGATGCGCAAAGCGCCACATGTGGTAATTCTCTTCTTTCCAGATTCTTTCAATCTCTTAATTCAAATTGATCTTATGTTCATTTATATTTCTATTGAACTTTGAAATATAGAATTTTTATTCATCTCTCTTGTAATGATTTTCTATATCTCAAATGTCTAATTTGAATCATGTCTTTGATAAATTCTTCTTACTTACACTGTTATATCACTTCTTAAATTCTATGAATTTCTATGATTTACCTAATGTTATTAGTTTTAGATTGCATACCTTATGTCAATCACTCTTTAGATTAAATTTTCAAATGGATTTCATATAATTACATATATTTCTTGTCTATTTCTTCTTCACTTTTTGTTGTTGTCAAAAAGGGGAGAAATTATTGTGTTTGTTTATATTTTGATTTTGTGTCATTTAGCTTGTGTTATTATCTTGTATTTTTTATTTTTGTTAAAAAAAAATTTTGAAAAACAAAAATATTATTCTTTAATTCAAAATGCCTCCTTATTTTCATGTATTCATCAATTCAGGGGGAGTTTAGGGGATTTTTTTAATTTGAGATCATACAAATAATAATTTTTTGCCATCATCAAAAGGGGGAGATTGTTAAGATAGTTATTATTTGCATGTTTTATATTTTTACAACTTGTATAGTTTTGATGATTCCAAACATTATTGTTCAAATGTGTAGTTATCTCCTAACGATTTTAGAAGATTTGTATTTGCTCTGGTGTGTACTAACATTTCAGGAAAGTCTAACTCCAGACTACGAAGACTTCAAATCAAAATTCAGCATGAGATACTTTGTGAATTTGAAGCTTGTATTTTTCTTTGAAATAAACTTGAAAGTGAGTGATTGTAATTGAGTGAATAAAAATATGCACACACACATAAGGAGATCATATAAAATTTATATGATCGTACGGGACGATATCAGTTCGTACGGGATGATCAGACAGTTATCTCCTATTAAGATCACATGGAACGAATAGGAATTGGGCAGAAAAATTTTCAAAGTCCTATTCGTCCAGGACGAAATTAAAAATCGTCCGGGACGATCTGGTCTCTGTAAGATTTTTGTCCAGACGAAATTAAATATCGTCCAAGACGATCTGCTCTCTGTAAGATTTTCGTCCAGACTAAATTAAATATCGTCCAGGATGATCTGCTCTCTGTAAGATTATCGTCCAGACGAAATTAAATATCGTCCAGGACGATCTGGTCTCTGTAAAAATTTTGTCCGGATCAATTTTCGTCCAGACGATACAACTGACTTAGAACGATTTTTCTGCAGTTTTTAGAACCGACCTTGTAATAACCGTTCGTACCGGACGAACTTGGTTCGTACGGGACGATCAGCTTGTACGAAAACATTTCGTACACATATACAAACAGGTTTGTTTCAAGGCTTTTAAGTAATATCGTCCAGGATGATCCACGATCGTACGGGACGATCAACTGCGTACAAAATTGAAAACTTGCAGTTTTTGGGCGGTTTTTCTTGTCTTTTGTATATATAGTCCAAATTAGACTTCCACCCAATCTTTTTGTCATTTGATCTTCGTGCCTCTTGAGAGAATAGCCAAGGAGAGAGTGTAAAAGTGCATTCAAAGGAGGATTCCTACCACTGGAGCGTCAAGGCTTCACTTGGAGTTTAAAGGTAAGAATCTCTACCTATGAATTGGGATTACTTAACTCTTTTCTTTCTTCCTTCTAGATTCTTGTGAGAAGATCTGTCAAGGAGATCCGGTTCACTGCCTACACTTGGAGAGTGTGAACAGCTGAAGGGTTCTCTGCCCACACTAGGAGAGTTTGAAAGGACGAAGGGTTCTCTGTCCACACTAGGAGAGTGTGAAAGGAAGGACGATTCTCTGTCAACACTAGGGATTGTCTAAAATGATGACGGTTCTCTGCCGCACCGGGTAGTGGTGAAAAGAGTGTTTTGTAAATGCTTCTCCACCTTGCTGTGGGTGCAAAAGGAGAGTCACTATTGGTATTAGTGCAATACTCAGAGGGTGCCTCTAACGAGTGGATGTAGGTCTGGTTTAGACCGAACCACTATAAATCTGGTGTCATTTACTTTACTATTTTTACTTTTCTGCATTTTATTTTTGGTTTAAAAAACTCTGTGGTTGAAAAACGTTTTCTATAAAAACTTAATAAAAATTTTCATTTCGGTTCAACACATTTTCAAAGAGAGTTTAAATTTTTAAAATACCAATTCACCCCCCCCCCCCCCCCCCCCCTTCTCGGTAGCCTTGGGACATTAACTTAGGTCTAACAACCTATTTACTAGACTCAACACAATTACTTAGGGATTCACTCAAGGAAATTTAGTGGGAGTTAGAAATATATTGAAGATAAAATTTTCAAAATGTTTGGATTTATACTTAATAAAATATTAATTGAAAACTAAATATTAAATAACTAAAATTACTTAAAATTCACTAAGTAATTTTATTTAATTTAAATTTTAAATAAAAGAAGATTTAATTTTAAAGAATATGAGTATTTATTTGTAAAATTTAGTTAAGAAATACATATACTACAATATAAAAGAGATCAATATGTTATAAATCATATAAAAAAATATGCAACAATATATATACTGATTATTTGAATTAATTTATCATTCCATAGTTCATCATATCTCAATCAATTACATCATAAGTCACAATATCAATTATAGTCAACAGTACTAATGCCAATAATAATATTAGTATCATGATCAATAACATTAAATAGTATTAATGAGAGTAAATAGTTTTGCTATCAGTCACAATATCAATATAGTATTCGTAATAGTGTCGTTATCAGTATTCTAATATTTAATAATTTGAAATATGGTTAATTACATATATTAAAATATATATCAACTTAAAAGAGAAGACAAGTAGGAGGATTAAGATGAAACAAAATAATTTTTAATTTTCCCTCATTGGTGAGCCTAAGAGTTGCCATCAAAAGAAAGTAGAAGGCCTTTAAAGGGTGAGATGGATGTGAATCAGTGTAGGTGAAGTTGATGTTGAGTTAAAGGCATTACTTGAGCTACTTGTAAGGCCAAATATCACTAGCTTTCATAGCATTATTTTTTAGATCAATTGTAATGTTTAAGCTAATATAACTAAATGGTTGTATAATAATATAATGTTTTTTATTTTCATGTGTTATGGATATTAGCTGACTCTATTATAGCTGAATTTGTTGTTATCGCTCTTTGTAGTATTTATTCTAATATTATTCAAATCGTTTGTATGTTTTTCATTATTGAAACCTGCTCAATATGTTTGATTACTATTTGACCAATGTTCAATTGAATTTATTGTATTATATGTGTTGTACTTTGTTTTTACTATATCTACCATGTTAAGTCATTATTATTGATACGTCGTCAAATAATTATCTTGATCGGGCGCGAATCTCGATGCAAAATCAAGTTGGAAACATCAAAAATTAATTCGAAGACCATCTAAACTCTTATTTCAGCAAACTTACAGTCAAATTGAGCATCTCAAAAATACGAACCCGACGACACTAAATTCGACTCAATTCGAGCACAAAGGAGCCCAAATCAAGGACCCTAAGTGCTGTTGGAAGGTTCAAACCACAATTTGGGTTAGAAAACGGTTTTCAAACATTATGTACTTATATTCGAATCACGCGGCTCAACGAAACAAATCCAATGAGCCCAAGATCTCCAAATTCTGACATCATTAAGGCCTTCAAATGTCTAAAGAACGGTGCACGATCAAGGGAATCAATATCTGTCGTCCATCCAACCACTCCCCATTTACCCTTGATCTCTCACCTATTTACGGGCCATGCCACTCTAAAAATCTATAAATAGACCCCACATTTCTCTTGAGAGGGGATCCAAGAAAGAAGAGAAGAAGAGAAGAGAATAAAGAAGCTCCTCCTCGACCACTGTTGGACCTACGCCGGACCACCTCCTGACACCGTTGCTCCACTGGACCACCATTTGAGGCCCTCACTTCCGCCGGGCCACGGCCTGACACCGTTACTCTGCCGGACCACCACCTGAGACCCTCACCTCCGTCGTACCACCGCTTGATGCCGTTACTCCACCGGACCACCACTTGAGGCCCTCACCTCCGCTGGACCACCGCCTAATGTCGTTGCTCCACTGGACCACCACTTGAGGCCCTCGCCCTCCTCGACCACCTCCGATATTTCGTCGGACCACCGTCGGATCTTTTTCAGACCACCACCTGAGGCCCTCACCTCCGCCAGACCACCGCCTGACTCCGTTTCTCCGCCGGACCACCACTTATGGCCCTCACCTCCGTCGGACAACCGTCTAACGCAGTTACTCAGTCGGACCACCACCTGAGGCCCTCACCCCCGCCAGACCACCGCCTGACGCCGTTGCTTTGTCGGACCACCACTTGAGGCCTTCACCTCCACCGGACCACCACTTAAGGCCCTCACCTCTGCCAGACTACTGCCTGACGCCGTTGCTCCACCGAACCACCACCTAAGGCCCTCACCTTCGTAGGACTACCGCTTGACGTCGTTTCTTTGCCGGACCTCCCTTGAGGGTCTAACCTCTGTCAGACCACCACTTGAGGTCCTTACCTCTACCGGACCACGGCCTGATGCCGTTGCTCCGCCGGGCCACCGCCTGATGCCATTGTACTGCCGGACCATCGCCTGGAGCCGTTGCTCTGCCAGACCACCACTTGAGTCCCTCACTTCTGCCGAACTGTCACTTGAGGCCCTGTGCTCCACTAAGACACCACCTGAGGTCAGGACTTCTGCTGAGCAACCACCTTACGCACAAAGTTCTACCAGACTACCGCCCTACTACAATGATCTTTCTGACCTCGGTCTCCTGCCGATTACGGTCCTTCTGACCTCTGTTGCCTACTATGGTCCTTATAACCTCCATCAACAAACAACAGACTTTTTGACCCCGGTCTCCTGTCGACTACGGTCCTTCCGATCTCCGTCGCCTACTATGGTCCTTTTGACCTTCATCACCAGATAACGGTTTTTCTGACCTCCAACCTATCGACTATAGTCGTGCCGACAAAACAAACATATCTATTGTAACTCTCACCATGTAATGCACTCTATATGATGTACATTTGTGACATCAAGCCAAGGCCTTCTCCCGAGGAAGGGCGTCATTTATAATCGACTGCAAATTCTAGTGGATTCATTTAAACTGGCCAGGCCCCATGGTTTTTCCCTCTTTTCAGGGGTTTCCACGTAAAAACTCTGTTGTCTCGTATGAACGCTACACCCTCTCACTTATCTGATTGTGTGCTGGATCTTCGTACGATGCTAAGACGTTAAACTATATATTTCTCTACCGCCGCGAATTCTTCAGGACGCAACAATTATTATACTCTACTGTTTAATAAGTTTAAACTTTATTCGAACTAGCAATTTTGCTATTTTATAAAATTTTCTAGCAACATCTTATTTGAACATTTACTTGAAGTTACGCGAGGATTTGTGGTGGGAGGAATTTATAAGTATATATATTTTTATTTGACAACAAATAGAATATAACAATTTATTGAAAAAAAATATCAAAATTCTTGAAAGATCAATGTTATTTCACTATGCTCTATAAAATAGAATGTTAAAAAAAATTCATTCGAAAGATCAATTTGTGCTCCTATTAACAAAAAATTTGGCTCCACCCTGTTGAAGCATATCCAAACTTGGTTTGAATAAAATTCTATCATATGATCTCATCAACTTTGATTGAACTATATTTAAATATTAAATTCAAATTTTCGAAACATAAGGCAGGACTTATGACACAAAATTAAAATTATAAATTGTTTTCAATTAAAAAAAAAATATAATTGTCATCGCAACCGATGGTTAGCACCTAACAATTTTTTTTAAGTACTCGGTGACTTGCAAAATGGAACTATTAATTAATCTCCGTAGCTTTGCTGCTATTCAATTCAAGATTCATGGAATGCGTTGAATTTAATAATGTGTCCATTAATTTATAAACAAGATTCAAGAGCACGACATTTGATATGATACATAACTTTACATTATTCGAAAGTATATAAAATATGAAATAAATGTTTTTTTATAAAATTTATCGTAGTAATATAATATTTTATCTAAAATTTTACAATATTATTTTATAAATTTCAAAAAAAATTCATGAGAAAGAATTTCAATCTTTATTTTAAATTTGAGCCGCATATTTAAAAAGATTCTTCAATTGTATTTTACCACTTAAAAGTGTTAGAAGAATTTTTATTTATGCATTTACTTATTAGTTTTAAATAATACTTTAATATTTATTTATTTTATGAAAAAAAAAATCAATAAATTCCTTTGCTAATCAAATATTTTTCAAAAAAAAAAAAAAAAATAGTGTAACTTATCTAATTTAATTATTTCTCTCTCAAACAATTTGTCATGATGTGCTTCTGCACCTCACATTGGAAAGTCGCCTAATATTTTTCTACAAACATCCAAAATAAGTACGAGCAGAAATCACCACCACCAAGTCCTAACGCCCAAGTTGCTTTGGCCAACATAAACTTTCAACAACTAGACCGAACAGGCCCTACTCCCAGCCATGGCAAATACCAACCCTTCTCCCCACGTCATTATAATCTCAAGCCCCGGCTACTCTGTAATCCACATCGGAAATTAAATCTGGAAATCACACAACACAAAGAATATGATGATTTAGTGATTCGTTGAAGATATCTATATTGGAGAAAAATAAAAATTACAGTAAGCTCTCTACTTCTTGGCCAACATCAGAATGATTGCACCTAGATGGTTGCCTACGAGTTTATCATAGGACGGGCTAGAGAGAGAAGCTTCAAGATTCTAGAGAGAGAAAGTCATCGTTTTCAATTTTTTTCCCGGTTCTCTTTCCGTTCTTCGCAGAATTGGCGGGGGAGGAGTTTATGGATGGCCGTCGGCCTTCTACGGCGACGGTAGGTAGTGGAAAGGCCAAAGTATTTGGTAAAATACAAATTCTTGCGGCCAATGGTATTCAGGATGAAGTCTCTGTTTTTCAGAAACCAGATGGGTTGATGAATATCCGATCGAAAGGTCAGTTGACAATAAGGGAACCTATTGAAAATAATGTTATGAAGGTCTTTGTTTCTGAAGGCAAAGGTAAGGAAGTTGAACCGGAAGGAATGCTTGGTTCTCCTGAAGCTGCTCAGGTTTTTCAAAATCTTGATTCGAATGTTCATTCGACCTCTTCTTCTGATATGAAAATTTTCGTTAATAGATTTGGGATGTCAAATGCAATCCCTTATCACATAGTGATAAATGCGACTTCTCGTAATTCTATTTTGGAAAATTCTCATACCAATGGTCATTTGGATTCAGAAGATGATAAAGCTGAAGGTAAGGTGATTGATGTATTGACTGATAGCAATGAAGGGAAAGGTGTTGAGAATCCCTGGAAGAAGAAACCTTACATCAAGTTGGATTTTAAAGATGAGGATTTGGTGTTATCTGATGACGGTATGGTTGTCAAACTCAGGGATGATTTGAAAATTTTTGAATTCCAATAAACTCAGAAATTCATTGGTTATTAAGGTGTTTGGGAAGGAGATCCCTCTACATTTGGTTGCTTGGGATGTTAGGCTGCAGTGGAAGTTGTTCGGTAATTTCCATTTTACTACTCTTGGTAAAGGATGGTTTTTATGTTCATTTTGTTCAACAGAGATAATGGAAGGTGTTTTAATGGGAGGGCCGTGGTTTGTAAATGGCCACATTATTGGAATGGAACATTGGACTGCTGAATTCTCTACCCTGTCTTTGAAAGGGTTGACCTCTCCGATATCGATTAGATTAACTCATTTACCATTACAATGTTGGGATGAAGTCAACATGGAAAGGATAGCTGCAATGATTGGAAGACCTCTTATGTTGGATGGAAACTTATTCCAATGGGGAAAGAGAGAATTTGCCAGTGTTTGCGTTAGGGTCAAGCTTGATCAAAGCCTCCCTACTGAAGTTTGGGTGGAAAGCAATTCGGGAAGATTTTTCCAAAGAGTAGAATATGAGCGAATTTTTTCCTTTTGTTATGAATGTGGGATGGTTAGACACTTCAAATCTGACTGTAAAAGAGGGAACTCAACGCCTTTGGACAGCAATGTTATTAATGATAATGACAGCGAAACGCAAGGGGTGGATATGCAGTCTGAAGAAAACAATGGTTCTAAGTATGGCCCTTGGATTATGGTTAACAGAAAAAACTTTAGAAAACAACCTATGGTGAAAAGAATTTGGAAGAAATCTGATAATAATCAGGTATTTAAAAAGAAGATAGTGGAAAAGGAAATTTCTAAAGGTGGTTTAAAAGACCAAGATGACATTGTTCCTGTTAAGCATCAGACAAATAAGGGGGAAGTTAAGCTTGAAGAAGGTGAGATTGATACAGAAATGGAAACAATGGAAGATCCTAAGTAGCTGGAGGAGTCAGAACCCAATATGGAGCTAATTGATAATGAAGTTGACAAGAACGTTTTGAATATGGTTTCTCTCAACTCTAATCCTTGTCAAATTAGTGAAAATAGATTTCAGATTTTGGTGAATGAAGAGATGGATAAAGAGGTTCTATTTGTCAAAACTGGGAAGCCTGCTGTTAAGGTAATTCCTTGTAAGGATGGGACAATTTCTAGGGAAGATGTGGTGATTTCTGAAGGTATTTTAAATAATTATGTTTGTGAAGGCAGTCATAGTCGGGGAGAGAAGATCAATAGTGGTACTGGGGATGTGGTTAAAAGCAAGTTGGCTAAAGAGATCAGATCTTTGGGTCCAATTTCGGTTAATTCTAGAGGAAGGACTAGTGATGGAGGTAGTAGAAAGAAGGTTGGAAGTTCTTCCCCTAAAAAAGTTTAATGGGATCTTTAGCTTTTTGGAATTGTAGAGGGGCTAGAAAGAGAGAAGCCTCTCTATATTTGAAGGAAATTATTAAAGATTACAAGGTTTTTTTTGTTGGGTTGGGGGAAACGAAAATCAGTTCTTTTGATAAGAATGATCTTACGAAGCTTATGGGTCCTGCTTGGGACTTCTTTTTAGTTCCTTCCAAAGGTCTTTCAGGAGGAATTATGATTTTGTGGAGGAGTGATATGGCCTCTTTTTCAGTAATTAAAGCATTGGATCAATGTGTGATTGGTGATCTTAATGTCGTTAATAAGAGTATTTAGATGATTACTACTGTGTATGGGAGTAAGGATGTTCAGAAGAGAAGGAAGCTGTGGGAATGTATTGGGGAATAATCATATAGAGATCTTCCTTCGATTATTGGGGGAAACTTTAATTGCATCTTATCCCAAGAGGATAAGAAGGGTGGTAGGAAGTTTGTTTTTTCTCAGGGCCCCTTGGAAATGTCCACTTTTATATATGAGAATGAATATCATGAAGTTAGGGTGGTTGGTCCTAGATATACTTGGTGTAATAATAAGATTAAAGGTGGGAGAATCCTTGAAAGGTTGGATAGGTGTTTGCTGAACTCTTTGGCTTCAGATTTTATGCATCTTGGTGTGGAAAGACATTTAGCAAGAGTGGCTTCCGATCATTGTCCGATTGTGCTGGAGTTATTTGTTGTGTAGGCTACAAAGAAGAGTGGTATTAAATTTGAGGATGTTTGTCTTTCTTTCAAGACAACTACCGCTATTGTGAATAAAGGTTGGCAAAAATTTTATGTGGGTAATGACATGGAGGTGCTCAATAATAAGTGCAAAAGAGCTTTGAACAATTTATTTTACTGGAGTAAAGCGAAGCTGAAGGATTTTTCGGCTGAGAAGGATAGATTAAAATCTGAAATTCTGCTTATTCAAGAAGTTGAAGCTAGAGAGGGTAAGCTGGATAATGAGAAGGTTTGGTTGTTGAGATCTAAAGTGAAAGAGT
>CM028346.1:2062213-2162961 GCA_016618105.1 Dendrobium huoshanense | reverse complement strand
CGTACACATATACAAATTGGTCGTTTCAGATCGTTTTAAGTAAATCGTCCAGGACGATCCAGGATCGTACGGACGATCCACTACGTACAGAATTGAAAATTTGCAGTTTTTTGGGCGGTTTTTTCATGTCTTTTGTATAAATGTCAAATTAGACTGCCACCCAATCTTTTTGTCATTTGATCTTCGTGGCTATTGAGAGAATAGCCAAGAGAGAGTGGAAGAGCATTCAAAGGAGGATTCCTACCATTGGAGCGAGAAGGCTTCACTTGGATTGCTAAGGTAAGAGTCTCTACTTGTGAATTGGATTTGTTCACTCTTTTCTTTCTTCTTCTAGATTCTTGTGAGAAGATCATTCAAGAAGGTCCGGTCTCTGCCGACACTTGGAGAGTGTGAACAGACGTAGGTTTCTCTGCCTACACTAGGAGAGTGTAAAAGAAGAAGGTTCTCTGCTACACTTGGAGAGTGTGAACAGCCGTAGGGTTCTCTGCCCACACTAGGAGAGTGTGAAAGGACGACGGTTCTCTGCCAGCACTGTGGATTGTGTAAAAGGACGACGGTTCTCTGCCGCACCGGGTAGTGGTGAAAAGAGGTTTTTGTACAGGCTTCTCCGCCTTGCTGTGGGTGCTAAAGGAGAGTCACTTTGTGGTATTAGTGCAATACTCAGAGGGTGCCTCTGAGGAGTGGATGTAGGTCTGGTTATAGACCGAACCACTATAAATCTGGTGTCATTTACTTTATTGCTTTTACGTTTCCGCACTTTAAATTTCAGTTTTAACAACTCTGTGGTTGAAAAACATTTTTCTATAAACTTTAAAAGAAAATTTTATTTCGGTTCAACTTTATCATTAAGAGGGTTTAAAATTTTTAAAACTACCAATTCACCCCCCTCTTGGTAGCCGTGGGACATTTACTTAGGCTTAACAACCTAATTACTGGACTCAACAAGTGGTATCAGAGCATTGTTTCAAAATCATAAGTTTGAACTACTTTTTGATTAACGTAGATGGCTACATTTGGAACCGAAACACACCTGAGGGTTACTCTATCACTAGACCTCCACTGTTTGACAATATTCCTTTTGATTTTTGGAAAACACGCATGTCTACTTTCTTACAGTCACTTGATTATCGCATGTGGATGTTAGTCCAGGAAGGTTACACAAAACCAACTAGATTAGTTGATGGAATTAGGGTAGATACACCCTATGCAGATTGGACTATAGAAGAACGTGACTTAGCACAATTAAATGCGAAATGTTTAAATAGTTTCTTTTGTGCTTTAAAATCTGAAGACTACATGCGAGTTTCCACTTGTAAAAGCGGAAAAGACATATGGGATAGACTTTGTATTACTTATGAAGGGACAAATGAGGTTAAGCAATCAAGACTCAATATCTTGTTACATGACTACGAATTATTTCGCATGAAACCTAATGAATCTATATCTGACATGTACACAAGATTCACTCAAATTGTCACCTCTTTGCATGCACTTGGTAGGGAATTAACTAATGCTGAAATGGTTAATAAGATTCTTCGTTGTTTACCTACTGCATACGATGCTAAAATTACTGCAATTACAGAGTCAAAAGATCTGAACATTTATTCTATTGACAATCTTCTTGGTTCACTCATTGCTTACGAGCAAGGAGTAAGTCAAAGAAAGATTGATGCAGGTGAACCAAGAAAGGACAAGAATATTGCACTAAATGTGGAAGAGTCAGAAAGTGAACACTCACAACCTGAGGATGAAGATGATATAGCACTGATGACTAGACAATTCAAAAGCTTTTTAAAGAGGAAGCAGAAGAGACGCCAGCAATGGAATAGAGGTAAGTATAACAGAAATGGCAAGGTTTCTAATGAAGTGATTTGTTATGAATGCAGGAAACCAGGTCATATAAAGACTGATTGTCCAAAACTCAAAGCCACTCCTAGCAAGGAGAAGGTAGAGGAGAAACCAATGGTAAAGAAGGGCAAGAAGAAGTTTCAAAAGGCTTTTTGGCGGACTCAGCTTCAGACTCATCTGAGACTGAAAAAGAAGAAGAAGTCACCAACCTTTGCTTGATGGCAGATAAAGCTGAACAATCAGATCAAGAAGAGGTATGTGATTTAACTATAATGAATTGTTTGAAGTTTCTGAACACATGCATGATGCATATAGGAAAACGAAAAAGATGCATGCTAGTTTAGTTTTAGAATTGGAAGAGCTTAATAAGGAACACGAAATCCTTAGGAAAGATCATGCTTTAATTGATAGCAACCACATGAAACTACTTGATGAATATGATGACTTGAATAAAAATTTTGAGAATTTAAAATCATCCTATGCTGAACTTGAAAAAGAATTTGAGAAATTTAAGGATGAATCTGAGCACAAGACATATAGAGTCAATTATACAAATCGAATCTTGGAGGAATGAATTCATTTTACAAACTTACTATAAGAGCTCTCGAGGATAATAGGAACCCCCCTAAACTTGAAGATTTTACAAATCCTAAATATTATCCTAAATTCATGAAATCCCTTAGAAGACAATCATATGAGAGAAAACATAGGAATATTTTCCTAATGTTAAATGTAACAATTGTGGATTTTTGGGACATATATCTCACACCTGCACTTTAAAGATGAAACCTAATTTGGTGTGGAGAACTAAGATGCATAAACCTAGACATATCACACATGCATCTGATTATAAATTTCATAAAGGTGAACCCAAACTAGTTTGGGTTCCCAGGTCTAACATTTGAGAATTTTGCAGGTATACTCTCACACAAGACCTCGTGAGAGTATATGGTACCTGGACAGCGGATGTTCTAAGCACATGACTGGAGATACTGCTCAATTCATAACGCTGGAAGCCAGGAGTGGAGGCAAGGTTACACTTGGAGATAATACCACAAAGAAAGTGGTTGGATCAGGTATGATTGGAAATTTGAAAAACTTTTTCATAGATAATGTTTTATTAGTTGAAGGCTTAAAACATAATTTGCTTAGCATAAGTCAGCTATGTGATAAGGGCTACAATGTAAAATTTTTACCTACTAGCTGCATAATTAGCCTAAATGGGAAAATTGTTTTAAATGGAAAAAGGGTGAACAATGTTTACATGCTAGATTTAAATTGTATTCAATCTCCTACTGCTTTTTGTTTGAAAACTGTTTCTGATGAATCGTGGCTTTGGCATAGGAGACTTTGTCATTCTAGTATGAAAAATCTTAGAAAAATTACCCAAAAGAATTTGGTGAGAGGAATACCTAAACTAGACTTTACTAAGGACCATCTGTGTGATGCATGTCAATTAGGAAAACAAGTGAAGTCCTCTTTTAAGTCCATTAAAGATCTTAGGACCAGTAAACCTTTAGAAATTCTACACATGGATCTTTTTGGACCAGTAAGCACTGTTAGTCTAGGAGGAAAGGTATATGGATTTGTTATAGTAGATGATTTTTCAAGATTCACCTGGTTAAGTTTCTTTTTCATAAGAGTGAATCATTTGAGGAATTCAGAAATTTTTTAACTTGGATACAAAGAAAACTAGGATGTGAAATAATTTCTATACAAAGTGATCATGGAGGAGAATTTGAAAATGAAAGATTTGAAGATTTCTGTAAAGAAAAGGGGATTGATCACAATTTTTTGCACCTAGAACTCCTCAACAAAATGGAGTAGTTGAAAGAAAGAACAGAACATTAATAGAAGCCGCCCGAGCAATGTTAGCAGAATACTCACTTTCTAGATATTTTTGGGCTGAGGCGGTTAGCACTGCATGCTATGTTCTGAATAGGGTGAATGTGAGATCAAATTTGAATAAAACACCCTATGAGTTGCTAAAAGAAGAACACCAAATTTGTCTCATTTGCATGTATTTGGTTGCAAGGTGTTCATACATAATAATGGAAAATCTGCCTTAGGAAAATTTGATCCAAAATCAGATGAAGGAATTTTTGTTGGATATTCAAGTGTTGGAAAATCTTATAGAGTATTCAACAAAAGAACTTTAGTCATTGAAGAAACCACACATGTTGTTTTTGATGAAAATGGAAACATGGAAGAGCCAAAGTGTTGAAGAAGAAATTGAAGAAAACTCCCAAAAGATTGATAGATTAAATTTGGAAGAAAATGTGGAAGAAAATTTAGAAAGAGAAGACCCTTTGCCTAGAGATTTGAGATTTTCTAAAAACCACCCAAAGGAATTAATCATAGGTGAACCAAGTGAGGGTGTTAGAACTAGGCGTGGATTAAACAAGGAAGTCAATCATTCAGCCTTTATTTCAACTGTTGAACCCACTAACATTGATCAAGCACTTTCAGATGAATTTTGGATATTGGCCATGCAAGAAGAGTTAATCAATTTGTAAGAAATAAAGTTTGGGAACTAACTACAAGGCCAAAAGATCAAAGTGTTGTTGGAACCAAGTGGGTGTTCAAAAATAAAATGAATGACTCAGGAGTAGTCATTAGAAATAAGGCTAGATTAGTAGCTAAGGGGTATAATCAAATTGAAGGAATTGATTTTGAGGAAACTTTTGCCCCTGTAGCTAGACTTGAAGCAATTAGGGTTTTACTAGCCTTTGCCTGTTTTAAAGGTTTTAAATTGTTTCAAATGGATGTCAAAAGTGCCTTTTTAAATGGAGTAATTGAAGAAGATGTTTTTGTAGAACAACCTCCAGGTTTTGAAAATTCTAAATTTCCAAATCATGTTTTCAAATTAAAAAAGGCATTATATGGATTGAAACAGGCACCTAGGGCTTGGTATGAGAGGTTAAGCACCTTCCTACTTGAAAGATCTTTTGAAAAAGGAAGTGTGGATACAACTCTCTTTTTAAGGAAAATTGGAAAGGATATACTTATTGTTCAAATTTATGTGGATGACATCATCTTTGGATCTTCAAATAACATCTTTGTGATGATTTTTCTAAAACAATGAGTAGTGAATTTGAAATGAGTCTAATGGGAGATTTAAATTACTTTCTAGGATTTAGCATTAAGCAACTTGAGGAAGGTACTTTTCTTAGTCAAACCAAATATATTAAGGACATCCTCAAAAAATATGAAATGGACAATGCTAAACCTGTTAGTACACCAATGAGTTCTTCAGTTCAGTTGGATAAAGACCTTAAGGGAAAATCTGTTGATCAAAAGAAATTTAGAGGGATAATTGGATCTTTACTTTACTTGACTGCTAGCCGACCAGATATTATGTTTAGTGTTTGCCTATGTGCTAGATTTCAATCAGATCCAAAAGAATCACATTTGACAGCAGTGAAAAGGATTTTAAGATATCTACTAGGAACTCAAAACTTAGGAATTTGGTATCCTAAGTTTAGCTCTTCATTTGAAATTATTGGTTACTCAGATTCTGACTTTGCAGGCTGTAGAGCGAATAGGAAAAGCACTTCTGGAACATGTCAATTCATTGGAAATTCATTAGTTTCATGGTCTAGTAGAAAACAAAATTCAGTGGCACTATCTACTGCAGAAGCAGAATACATTGCATTAGGAAGTTGTGTGGCACAAGTACTTTGGTTAAAACAACAGTTGATTGACTTAGGATTAACTATAGGCACTATTCCAATTTATTGTGACAATACTAGTGCTATTTGCATTTCCAAAAATCTTATTTAACATTCTAGAACCAAACATATCGATATAAGGCATCATTTCATAAGGGATCATGTATCCAAAGGAGAAATTGAACTCATTCATGTTTCAACTGAAAATCAACTTGCAGACATTTTTACAAAACCTTTAGCCTTTGATACCTTCAGTACTTTAAGAACAAGGCTTGGTGTTATTGATTTGAATGCTTAACTAAAATGTCTTTGCAACATTGATACTTGTTGTGTTTTGTTTTTGTAATTTTGTGAATTTTGTGTGTTTTTAATGAATTGTTTTTGGATTTATGATTTTGTTTTATGTTTTCTGTGTTTTTGATTGTTTCTGTTGATTTTGTTAAATTAAAAAATTTCAAAATTAAAATTTTTTTTTGGAGGAAATCGTCCAGGACGAAATATTTTCGTACGGGACGATGTGTAAAGAAACAGTTTGCGCGAATTTAAACCGTTTTGAGAGCAGTTTTTTATTGGATCGTCTGTACGATCTGTGATCGTCCAGTACGAATGTTTTCTTTTTCTCAAACGTCAGGACGATTGAATGCAGCGGTTGAGTGGATAAGACAGTTTTTAATACGAACTTCGTCTGTACGAAATTTTTTCGTCTGTACCAACATGTGTCGGTTCATTGTAGGGGACGGTTTTCAAGAGTCATTAAAACGAAACACTTTTCGATCGTCTGTACGAAATCTTTTCGTATGTACAATCGGTGAATTCAAAAAGCCTGTACGAAGGGACGCATCGTAAGTTGTGTTGAATACGAAAGGATGTTACATTTTGGACGAATTGAATCGTCTGTACGAAATTACTTCGTCCAGACGAACGATAATTTTTCGTCCAGGACGAATATTTTCGTCCAAGATGAACGTATCATTTTTCTTTAAATATGAAGGCTTTCAAACTTGACAATCACACTTTCAAACATCTTTTTCAATCCCTTTCTACATCAAATCAACTATGGCCTCCTCTAGCAAAAGATAAAAAGTTTTGGTGAAGAAACCTAACAGGAATGCCCCAGACAACTTTCTTTCCAAGGCAAATGAGGAATCTTTTCCTCGTTTTGCATCTACAAAAATCACTCCGTCTCGCATTCTTATCCAAACAGAGTTGAAATTTCGGGTATTGCACCTCTTCGCCTCAACCCAATTTCAGTTCATTCTTTCTCTTGTCCACTTCTACAATAAGCAAACCTACCATTACTTCCTAGCCAACATGAGTTTCAATTCTGACCACTCTATCATTAGTTCTTTTATTTTTAAGAAAAAAGTTGAGATCACCAAGCACGACCTTGGTGCATTTTTAAACTTAAGAACTGAAGGATATAGAGCCCACACCCTAACATCAGAAAACACCTTCAAATGGTATGAAATCAATAGGGTGATTAGAGAGACAGGCATAACCTATCATGTTGCTAGAGTGACCGGTATGACCCAAGATGCCCGAATCATCCAGCATATCCTTAGATCCTCAATTATTCCTAAAGCTGGTGATAGGATTAACATTACTCCTCTCCTTTCTTGTCTAACTTTTTTAATCATGAAAAGACATCCTATTGATGAAGCCCAACTCATCCTAGATCATATCTATGGGCTTTCAGAAATAGGACATCCTGATCAGAAGAGGAAGAAGAACATTTCTTTAGGGCACTTGATTACTTATATTTTGGAGAAGAAGTACAATATAGTGCATCCTGATGAAGAATATGAAGATCCAGTTTACTATAACGATGCATCTTTCAGATTGCTCTTCAAGGAGGAGAAAGAGAAAGCACATGCTAGTGCTTCAGAAGAAGAAGAAGAAGAAGAAGGAGTGCAAGGTTCTGCTTCTCAATCAGATTATCAGAATCTGATTGAAAGATTTGATAGACTAGAGACTCACATTGATCAAAGGTTTGATCAATTTGATGCTCAAATTATACAGCAGCAACATGACATTGGTAATATTAGAGATGAAGTTCATGAAATAAATACCAATGGAATGTTGATGGCCTCCTACTTCAACCTCTTTGGCGGCATTCCTCCTCCTCCTCCTCCAGAACAGTAGATTTTTTTTTTTTTTGTCTGTTGTATTTTCTTTGTTGTTGTTTGTTTTGTTTTTGTTTGCTTTTATGTTTCTTAGTTCAATTTTTTTTTTTGTTGTTGTTGTGTAATCCTTTCCTTAAAATTTAATGAAAGTTTGTTTGTTTTAGATTTGTTTTGAAATGTGGCTAATCTTTATGAATTTCATTAATATTGTTTTTAATCTACATTGTGCTTAAATTCGATTGTAATGTGAGATTATCTATATTAGAAAATCTAGACTTTCTAAATTTATAATTTGTTTATAACTTGTTGTAATTAGAATTTTTAAATTCATGTCTATTCATTTAGACTACATAAAAGTTAATATTGTTATTGCAATTTTGATGTTTTCTTATTTTGTATTTCTATGCTCAAATGATATTTATGCACCTAGAAATATTTGAAATCTTAGATTATAGTTTTTGGAAAGAATTGGTCAAATTACTCTTGAACATTATACAAATGTACAAAAATCAAAAGGGATTCGCAAAAATTGCAAAGTGAAAAAGAGGCACAAAATAAGCCCAACCAAAGAAATATGCACAAAAATGTGCTCCAAAACTTTGAAAAGATGTGCAAAGCACCACATGAGGTAATTCTCTTCTTTCCAAATTCGTTTAATCTCTTAATTCAAGTTGATCTAATGTTCATTTATATTCTATTGAACTTTGAAATATAGAATTTTTTTTACATCTCACTTGTAATGATTTTCAATAATCAAAATGTCTAAATTGAATCATGTCTTTGATAAATTCTTCTTACTTACAATGTTATATCATTTCATAAATTTTATGAATTTCTATGATTAACCTAATATCTTTAGTTTAAAATTGCATACCCTATGTCAAATCACAATTTAGATTAAACTTTAACAATGAATTTCATATAATTATTTACATTTCTTGTCTTTTTCTTCTTCACTTTTTGTTGCTGTCAAAAAGGGGGAGAAATTATTATGTTTGTATTTGTGTTTTTGTGGTTTGTGTTTTCTGTGTTAAAATTTTTTTTTTCAGAAATTATTATGTTTGTGTTTGTGTTTTTGTGGTTTGTGTTTTCTGTGTTAAAAATTTTTTGAAAAACAAAAATATTGTTCTTTAATGCCTCCTTATTTTAATGTACTCATAAATTCAGGGGGAGTTTAGGAGATAAGAGATTTGTTTTAACTTGAAACCATACTAATAATAATTGTTTTGCCATCATCAAAAAGGGGGAGATTGTTTGAATAGTTTCTATTTGAATGATTTATATTTGTGCAACTTATGTAGTTTTGATGATTCCAAACATTATTGTTCAAATGTATAGTTATCTCCTATCAATTTCAGAAGATTTGCACTTGCTCTTGTGTGTACTAACATTTCAGGAAAATCAGACTCCAGACTACGAAAACTTCAAATCAAATTCAACATGAGAAATTTTGTTTATTTGAAGTTTGTCTTTTCTCTGAATTAATTTTGAAAGGGAGTGATTGTAATTGAGTGAATAAAATCTTACACACACAAATAAGGAGATCTTGAAATTCTATACTGATCGTACAGGACGATATTTATCATACTGGACGATCTGTCAGTTATCTCCTATAGAGCATTTGGAACGAATAGGAACTTGCTTGGAAAAATTTTTCTAAGTCCTATTCGTCCAGGACGAATTTTAATATCGTCCCGGACGATGGGTTCTCTGTGAAATTTCGTCCAGACGAATTTTACCATCGTACGAGGCGACAAGTCCTCTGGAAAAATTTTGTCCCGACGAAAATAAATATCGTACAGGACGAACAGCTCTCTGGAAAATTTTCGTCCAGACGAAAGCAAATTATCGTCCGCGGCAATGGGTGCTCTGGAAAATTTTTGTCCAGACGAAATAAATAATCGTCCAGAACGATCGGCTCTCTGGAAAATTTTCGTCCAGACGAACATATTTTCGTCCAAACGATAAACCGACTTAGAACAGTTTTCAGCAGTTTCTAGAACCGGCCTTGTAATAACCGTTCGTACTGGACGAACCTAGTTCGTACAGGACGATCAGCTGTACGAAGTCATTTCGTACACATATACAAATTGGGTCGTTTCAGATCGTTTAAGTAATATCGTCCAGGACGATCCAGGATCGTACGGGACGATCCACTGCGTACAGAATTGAAAATATGCAGTTTTTGGGCGGTTTTTCATGTCTTTTATATAAATAGTCCAAATTAGACTGCCACCCAATCTTTTTGTCATTTGATCTTCGTGCCTATTGAGAGAATAGCCAAGGAGAGAGTGTAAGAGAGCATTCAAAGGAGGATTCCTACCATTGGAGCGAGAAGGCTTCACTTGGATTGCTAAGGTAAGAGTCTCTAATTGTGAAATTGGATTTCTTCACTCTTTTCTTTCTTCCTTCTAGATTCTTGTGAGAAGATCATTCAAGAAGGTCCGGTTCTCTGCCGACACTTGGAGAGTGTGAACAGATGTAGGGTTCTCTGCCTACACTAGGAGAGTGTAAAAGGAAGAAGGTTCTCTGCCTACACTTGGAGAGTGTGAACAGCCGTAGGGTTCTCTGCCCACATTAGGAGAGTGTGAAAGGACGACGGTTCTCTGCCAGCATTGTGGATTGTGTAAAAGGACGACGGTTCTCTGCCGCACCGGGTAGTGGTGAAAAGAGTGTTTTGTACAGGCTTCTCCGCCTTGCTGTGGGTGCTAAAGGAGAGTCACTTTGTGGTATTAGTGCAATACTCAGAGGGTGCCTCTGAGGAGTGGATGTAGGTCTGGTTATAGACCGAACCACTATAAATCTGGTGTCATTTACTTTATTGCTTTTACGTTTCCGCACTTTAAATTTCAGTTTTAACAACACTGTGGTTGAAAAATATTTTTCTATAAACTTTAAAAGAAAATTTTATTTCGGTTCAACTTTATCATTAAGAGGGTTTAAAATTTTTAAAACTACCAATTCACCCCCCTCTTGGTAGTCGTGGGACATTTACTTAGGCTTAACAACCTAATTACTGGACTCAACAGCTTACCCTCTCTAGCTTCAACTTCTTGAATAAGCAGAATTTCAGATTTTAATCTATCCTTCTTAGCCGAAAAATCCTTCAGCTTCGCTTTACTCCAGTAAAATAAATTGTTCAAAGCTCTTTTGCACTTCTTATTGAGCACCTCCATGTCATTACCCACATAAAATTTTTGCCAACCTTTATTCACAATAGCGGTAGTTGTCTTGAAAGAAAGACAAACATCCTCAAATTTAATACCACTCTTCTTTGTAGCCTACACAGCAAATAACTCCAGCACAATCGGACAATGATCGGAAGCCACTCTTGCTAAATGTCTTTCCACACCAAGATGCATAAAATCTGAAGCCAAAGAGTTCAGAAAACACCTATCCAACCTTTCAAGGATTCTCCCACCTTTAATCTTATTATTACACCAAGTATATCTAGGGCCAACCACCCTAACTTCATGATAGTCATTCTCATACATAAAAGTGGACATTTCCAAGGGGCCTTGAGAAAAAACAAACATCCTACCACCCTTCTTATCCTCTTGGGATAAGATGCAATTAAAGTTTCCCCCAATAACCGAAGGAAGATCTCTATATGATTGTTCCCCAATACATTCCCACAGCTTCCTTCTCTTATGAACATCCTTACTCCCATACACAGTAGTAATCATCTAAATACCCTTATTAACGACATTGAGATCACCAATCACACATTGATCCAATGCTTTAATTACTGAAAAAGAGGCCATATCACTCCTCCACAAAATCATAATTCCTCCTGAAAGACCTTTGGAAGGAACTAAAAAGAAGTCCCAAGCAGGACCCATAAGCTTCGTAAGATCATTCTTATCAAAAGAACTGATTTTTGTTTCCACCAACCCAACAAAAAAAACCTTGTAATCTTTAATAATTTCCTTCAAATATAGAGAGGCTTCTCTCTTTCTAGCCCCTCTACAATTCCAAAAAGCTAAATATCCCATTAAACTTTTTTAGGGGAAGAACCTTCAACCTTCTTTCTACTACCTCCATCACTAGTCCTTCCTCTAGAATTAACCGAAATTGGACCCAAAGATCTGATCTCTTTAGCCAACTTGCTTTTAACCACATCCCCAGTACCACTATTGATCTTCTCTCCCCGACTATGACTGCCTTCACAAACATAATTATTTAAAATACCTTCAGAAATCACCACATCTTCCCTAGAAATTGTCCCATCCTTACAAGGAATTACCTTAACAGCAGGCTTCCCAGTTTTGACAAATAGAACCTCTTCATCCATCTCTTCATTCACCAAAATCTGAAATCTATTTTCACTAAATTGACAAGGATTAGAGTTGAGAGAAACCATATTCAAGACGTTCTTGTCAACTTCATTATCAATTAGCTCCAGATTGGGTTCTGACTCCTCCAGCAACTTAGGATCTTTCATTGTTTTCATTTCTGTATCAATCTCACCTTCTTCAAGCTTAACTTCCGCCTTCTTTGTCTGATGCTTAACAAGAACAATGTCATCTTGGTCTTTTAAACCAGCTTTAGGAATTTCCTTTTCCACTACCTTCTTTTTAAATACCTGATTATTATTAGATTTCTTCCAAATTCTTTTCACCATAGGTTGTTTTCTAAAGTTTTTTCTGTTAACCATAATCCAAGGGCCATACTTAGAACCATTATTTTCTTCAGATTGCATATCCACCCCTTGTGTTTCCCTGTCATTATCATTAATAACATTGCTGTCCAAAGGCGTTGAGTTCCCTCTTTTACAGTCAGATTTGAAGTGTCCAACCATCCCACATTCATAACAAAAGGAAAAAATTCGCTTATATTCTACTCTTTGGAAAAATCTTCCCGAATTGCTTTCCACCCAAACTCCAATAGGGAGGCTTTGATCAAGCTTGACCCTAACGCAAACACTGGCAAATTCTCTCTTTCCCCATTGGAATAAGTTTCCATCCAACATAAGAGGTCTTCCAATCATTGCAGCTATCCTTTCCATGTTGACTTCATCCCAAAATTGTAATGGTAAATGAGTTAATCTAATCGATATCGGAGAGGTCAACCCTTTCAAAGACGGGGTAGAGAATTCAGCAGTCCAATGTTCCATTCCAATAATGTGGCCATTTACAAACCACGGCCCTCCCATTAAAACACCTTCCATTATCTCTGTTGAACAAAATGAACATAAAAACCATCCTTTACCAAGAGTAGTAAAATGGAAATTGCCGAACAACTTCCACTGCAGCCTAACATCCCAAGCAACCAAATGTAGAGGGATCTCCTTCCCAAACACCTTAATAACCAATGAATTTCTGAGTTTATTGGAATTCAAAAATTTTCAAATCATCCCTGAGTTTGACAACCATACCGTCATCAGATAACACCAAATCCTCATCTTTAAAATCCAACTTGATGTAAGGTTTCTTCTTCCAGGGATTCTCAACACCTTTCCCTTCATTGCTATCAGTCAATACATCAATCACCTTACCTTCAGCTTTATCATCTTCTGAATCCAAACGACCATTGGTATGAGAATTTTCCAAAATAGAATTACGAGAAGTCGCATTTATCACTATGTGATAAGGGATTGCATTTGACATCCCAAATCTATTAACGAAAATTTTCATATCAAAAGATGAGGTCAAATGAACATTCGAATCAAGATTTTGAAAAACCTGAGCAGCTTCAGGAGAACCAAGCATTCCTTCTGGTTCAACTTCCTTACCTTTGCCTTCAGCAACAAAGACCTTCATAATTAACATTATTTTCAATAGGTTCCCTTATTGTCAACTGACCTTTCGATCGGATATTCATCAACCCATCTGGTTTCTGAAAAACAGAGACTTCATTCTGAATACCATTGGCCGCAAGAATTTGTATTTTACCAAATACTTTGGCCTTTCCACTACCTACCGTCGCCGTAGAAGGCCGACGGCCATCCATAAACTCCTCCCCCGCCAATTCTGCGAAGAACGGAAAGAGAACCGGGAAAAAAATTGAAAACGATGACTTTCTCTCTCTAGAATCTTGAAGCTTCTCTCTCTAGCCCGTCCTATGATAAACTCGTAGGCAACCATCTAGGTGCAATCATTCTGATGTTGGCCAAGAAGTAGAGAGCTTACTGTAATTTTTATTTTTCTCCAATCAATATAGATATCTTCAACGAATCACTAAATCATCATATTCTTTGTGTTGTGTGATTTCCAGATTTAATTTCCGATGTGGATTACACAGTAGCCGGGGCTTGAGATTATAATAACGTGGGGAGAAGGGTTGGTATTTGCCATGGCTGGGAGTAGGGCCATTTCGGTCTAGTTGTTGAAAGTTTATGTTGGCCAAAGCAACTTGGGCGTTAGGACTTGGTGGTGGTGATTTCTGCTCGTACTTATTTTGGATGTTTGTAGAAAAATATTAGGCGACTTTCCAATGTGAGGTGCAGAAGCACATCATGACAAATTGTTTGAGAGAGAAATAATTAAATTAGATAAGTTACACTATTTTTTTTTTTTTTTTGAAAAATATTTGATTAGCAAAGGAATTTATTGATTTTTTTTTTCATAAAATAAATAAATATTAAAGTATTATATAAAACTAATAAGTAAATGCATAAATAAAAATTCTTCTAACACTTTTAAGTGGTAAAATACAATTGAAGAATCTTTTTAAATATGCGGCTCAAATTTAAAATAAAAATTGAAATTCTTTCTCATGAATTTTTTTTGAAATTTATAAAATAATATTGTAAAATTTAAGATAAAATATTATATTACTACGATAAATTTTATAAAAAAACATTTATTTCATATTTTATATACTTTCGAATAATGTAAAGTTATGTATCATATCACATGTCGTGCTCTTGAATCTTGTTTATAAATTAATGGACACATTATTAAATTTTTTGTTAATAGGAGCACAAATTGATCTTTCGAATGAATTTTTTTTAACATTCTATTTTATAGAGCATAGTGAAATAACATTGATCTTTCAAGAATTTTGATATTTTTTTTAACATTCTATTTTATAGAGCATAGTGAAATAACATTCTATTTTATAGAGCATAGATATGTTTGTTTTGTCGGCACGACCATAGTCGATAGGATGGAGGTCAGAAAGACTTTTATCTGGTGATGGAGGTCGAAAGGACCATTGTAGGCGACGGAGATCGGAAGGACCGTAGTCGATAGGAGACCGGGGTCAGAAAGACCATTGTCTGTTGATGGAGGTTAGAAGGACCATAGTAGGCAACAGAGGTCAGAAGGACTGTAATCGGCAGGAGACCGAGGTCAGAAAGATCATTGTAGTAGGGCGGTAGTCTGGTAGAACTTTGTGCGTCAGGTGGTTGCTCAGCAGAAGTCCGGACCTCAGGTGGTGTCTTAGTGGAACACAGGGCTTTAAGTGACAGTTCGGCGGAAGTGAGGGACTCAAGTGGTGGTCCGGCGGAGTAACGGCTCCAGGCGATGGTCCGGCAGTACAATGGCATCAGGCGGTGGCTCGGCGGAGCAACGGTATCAGGCCGTGGTCCGGTAGAGGTAAGGACCTAGAGTGGTGGTCTGACAGAGGTTAGACCCTCAAGTGGAGGTCCGACAGAGCAACGGCGTCAGGCGGTGGTCTGGCGGGGGTGAGGGCCTCAGGTGGTGGTCCGACTGAGTAACGACGTTAGACGGTTGTCCGACGGAGGTGAGGGCCTCAAGTGGTGGTCCGGCGGAGCAACGGCATCGGGCAGTAGTCTGGCAGAGGTGAGGGCCTTAAGTGGTGGTCCGGCAGAGGTGAGGGCCTCAAGTGGTGGTCCGATAGAGCAACGGCGTCAGGCGGTGGTCTGGCGTGGGTGAGGGCCTCAGGTGGTGGTCCGACTGAGTAACAGCGTTAGACGGTTGTCCGACGGAGGTGAGGGCCTCAAGTGGTGGTCCGGCGGAGCAACGGCGTCAGGCGGTGGTCTGGCGGAGGTGAGGGCCTCAGGTGGTGGTCCGAAAAAGGTCCGACGGTGGTCCAACAAAACACTGGCGGTGGTCGAGGAGGGCGAGGGCCTTAAGTGGTGGTCCAGCGGAGCAACGACATTAGGAGGTGGTCTAGCGGAGGTGAGGGCCTCAAGTGGTGGTCCGGTGGAGTAACGGCATCATGCGGTGGTACGACGGAGGTGAGGGTCTCAGGTGATGGTCCGGCAGAGTAACGGTGTCAGGCGGTGGCCCGGCGGAGGTGAGGGCTTCAAAGGGTTGTCCGGTGGAGCAAAAGTGTCAGGAGGTGGTCCGGCGAAGGTCCAGCGGTGGTCGAGGAGGAGCTTCTTCCTTCTCTTCTCTTCTTCTCTTCTTGCTTGGATCCCCTCTCAAGAGAAATGAGGGGTCTATTTATAGATTTTTAGAGGGGGATGGCCCGTAAATAGGTGAGAGATCAAGGGTAAATGGGGAGTGGTTGGATGGACGATAGATATTGATTCCCTTGATCGTGCACCGTTCTTTAGACATTTGAAGGCCTTAATGATGTCGAAATTTGGCGATCTTGGGCTCATTGGATTTGTTTCGTTGAGCCGCTCGATTCGAATATAAGTACATAATGTTTGAAAACCGTTTGCAAACCCAAATTGTGGTTTGAACCTTCCAATAGCACTTCGGGTCCTTGATTTGGGCTCATTTGTGCTCGAACTGAGTCGAATTTAGTGTCGTCGGGTTCATATTTCTGAGATGCTCAGTTTGACTGTAAGTTTGCTGAAATAAGAGTTTGGATGGTCTTCGAATTAATTTTTGAAGTTTCCAACTTGATTTTGCATCGAGATTCGCGCCCGATCAAGATAATTATTTGACGACGTATCAATAATAATGACATAACATGGTAGATATAGTAAAAAACAAAGTACAACACATATAATACAATAAATTCAATTGAAGATTGATCAAATAGTAATCGAACATATTGAGCAGGTTTCAATAATGAAAAACAAACAAACGATTTGAATAATATTAGAATAAATACTACAAAGAGCGATAACAACAAATTTAGCTATAATAGAGTCAGCTAATATCCATAACACATGAAAATAAAAAACATTATATTATTATACAACCATTTAGTTATATTAGCTTAAACATTACAATTGATCTAAAAAATAATGCTATGAAAGCTAGTGATATTTGGCCTTACAAGTAGCTCAAGTAATGCCTTTAACTCAACATCAACTTCACCTACACTGATTCACATCCATCTCACCCTTTAAAGGCCTTCAACTTTCTTTTGATGGCAACTCTTAGGCTCACCAATGAGGGAAAATTAAAAATTATTTTGTTTCATCTTAATCCTCCTACTTGTCTTCTCTTTTAAGTTGATATATATTTTAATATATGTAATTAACCATATTTCAAATTATTAAATATTAGAATACTGATAACGACACTATTACGAATACTATATTGATATTGTGACTGATAGAAAAACTATTTACTCTCATTAATACTATTTAATGTTATTGATCATGATACTAATATTATTATTGGTATTAGTACTGTTGACTATAATTGATATTGTGACTTATGATGTAATTGATTGAGATATAATGAACTATGGAATGATAAATCAATTCAAATAATCAGTATATATATTGTTGCATATATTTTTATATGATTTATAACATATTGATCTCTTTTATCTTGTAGTATATGTATTTCTTAACTAAATTTTACAAATAAATACTCATATTCTTTAAAATTAAATATTCTTTTATTTAAAATTTAAATTAAATAAAATTACTTAGTGAATTTTAAATAATTTTAGTTATTCAATATTTAGTTTTCAATTAATATTTTATTAAGTATAAATCCAAACATTTTGAAAATTTTATCTTCAATATATTTCTAACTCCCACTAAATTTCCTTGAGTGAATCCCTAAGTAGTTGTGTTGAGTCTAGTAAATAGGTTGTTAGACCTAAGTTAATGTCCCAAGGCTACCAAGAGGGGGGGTGAATTGGTATTTTAAAAATTTAAACTCTCTTTGAAAATGTGTTGAACCGAAATGAAAATTATTATTAAGTTTTTATAGAAAACGTTTTTCAACCACAGAGTTTTTTAAACCAAAAATAAAATGCGGAAAAGTAAAAACAGTAAAGTAAATGACACCAGATTTATAGTGGTTCGGTCTAAACCAGACCTACATCTACTCCCCAGAGGCACCATCTGAGTATTGCACTAATACCAATAGTGACTCTCCGTTTGCACCCACAGCAAGGCGGAGAAGCCTTTACAAAACACTCTTTTCACCACTACCCGGTGCGGCAGAGAACCGTCGTCCTTTTACATAATCCCTAGTATTGGCAGAGAACCGTCCGTCCTTTCACACTCTCCCAGTGTGGACAGAGAACCCTTCATCCTTTCACACCCTCCTAGTGTGGGCAGAGAACCCTTCGGCTGTTCACACTCTCCAAGTGTCGGCAGTGAACCGGATCTCCTTGACAGATCTTCTCACAAGAATCTAGAAGGAAGAAAGAAAAGAGTGAAGTAATCTCGATTCACAAGTAGAGATTCTTACCTTTAAACTCCAAGTGAACCCTTCACGCTCCAGTGGTAGGAATCCTCCTTTGAATGCACTCTTACACTATCTCCTTGGCTATTTTCTCAAGAGGCACGAAGATCAAATGACAAAAAGATTTAATGGCAGTCTAATTTGGACTATATATACAAAAGAGAAGAATAACTGCCCAAAAACTGCAAGTTTTCAATTCTATAAGTAGTTGATCGTCCCGTACGATCGTGGATCGTCCTGGACGATATTACTTAAAAGCCTTGAAACAAACCTGTTTGTATATGTGTACGAAATGTTTTCGTACAAGCTGATCGTCCCGTACGAACCAAGTTCGTCCGGTAGGAACGGTTATTACAAGGTCAGTTCCAAAAACTGCAGAAAAACCGTTCTAAGTCAGTTGTATCGTCTGGACGAAAATTGATTCGTCCGGACAAAATTTTTACAGAGACCAGATCGTCCTGGACGATATTTAATTTCGTCTGGACGATAATCTTACAGAGAGCAGATCATCCTGGACGATATTTAATTTAGTCTGGAAGAAAATCTTACGGAGAGCAGATTGTCTTGGATGATATTTAATTTCATCTGGAAAAAAATCTTACAGAGACCAGATCGTCCTGGACGATTTTTAATTTCGTCCTGGACGAATAGGACTTTGAAAATTTTTCTGCCCAGTTCCTATTCGTTCCATGTGATCTTAATAGGAGATAACTGTCTGATCGTCCTGTACAAACTGATATCGTCCCGTATGATCAGAATAAATTTTATATGATCTCCTTATGTTTGTGTGCATGTTTTTATTCACTCAATTACAATCACTCACTTTCAAGATTATTTCAAAGAAAAATACAAGCTTCAAATTCATAAAGTATCTCATGCTGAATTTTGATTTGAAGTCTTCGTAGTCTGGAGTTAGATTTTCCTGAAATGTTAGTACATACAAGAGAAAATACAAATCTTCTAAAATTGTTAGGAGATAACTACACATTTGAACAATAAAGTTTAGAATCATCAAAACTATACAAGTTGTTAAAATGTAAAATATGCAAATAGCAACTATCTTAATAATCTCCCTCTTTATGATGATGGCAAAACAATTATTATTTGTATGATCTCAAATTAAAAAAAATCCCCTAAACTCCCCCTGAATTGATGAATACATGAAAATAAGGAGGCATTTTGAATTAAAGAATAATATTTTTGTTTTTCAAAAATTTTTTTAACAAAAATAAAAAATACAAGACAATAACACAAGCTAAATGACACAAAATCAAAATACAAACAAACACAATAATTTCTCCCCCTTTTTGACAACAACAAAAAGTGAAGAAGAAATAGACAAGAAATGTATGTAATTATATGAAATCTATTTGAAAATTTAATCTAAAGAGTGATTGACATAAGGTATGCAATCTAAAACTAATAACATTAGGTAAATCATAGAAATTCATAGAATTTAAGAAGTGATATAACAGTGTAAGTAAGAAGAATTTATCAAAGACATGATTCAATTTAGATATTTGAGATATAGAAAATCATTAAAAGAGAGATGAATAAAAATTCTATATTTCAAAGTTCAATAGAAATATAAATGAACATAAGATCAATTTGAATTAAGAGATTGAAAGAATTTGGAAAGAAGAGAATTACCACATGTGGCGCTTTGCGCATCTTTTTCAAATTTTTTTTGGCACATTTTTGTGCATCTTTTTACATTGGGCTTATTTTGTGCCTCTTTTTCACATTTGCGAACCTTTGCGCATTCATTTTGATTTTTGTACTATTTGTATAATTTACAAAAGTAATTGAAACCAATTCTTTCCAAGATCAATAATCTAAAATTTCAAATTTTTCTAAGTACATAAATATCACTTGAGCAAAGAAATATAAAATAAGAAAGCATCTAAATTGCAATAATAATACTTATTTTTATGTAGTCTAAATGAATAGACATGAAATTAAAAATTCTAATTATAACAAGTTATAAACAAATTTTAAATTTAGAAAGACTAGATTTTCTAATGAAATTAATCTCAAATTACAATCTAATTTAAACACAATTAAGATTAAAAAGACTAATGAAATTCATAAAAACTAAACACATTTCAAAAACAATTCAAATTTAAAGCAAATACAACATATATTGATATTAATGAAAAAGATTACAAAATCACTTCATAATATCAATACAAAAAAAAATTCACTGAACTTTTAACACAACTAAAACAAACTAAAATAAATACTAATACAATAAACATCTTTAAAATCATCACCCAAATCTCTATTCTTCTGAAGGAGGAGGAGGAATGCCACTAAATAAGTTGAAGTAGGAAGTCATCAACATAACATTGGTATTAATTTCATGAACTTCATTTCTTATACTACCAATGTCCTGTTGCTGCTGCTGAAGTTGAGCATCAATTTGATTAAATCGTTGATCAAAATGAGTCTCAAGTCTATCAAATTTCTCAATCAAATTCTGATAATTTGATTGAGGTGCAGATGTTTGCTCTCCTTCTTCTTCTTCTTCTTTAGAAGCACTGGCAAGTGCTTTCTCTTTTTGCTCCTTGAAGATTGCTCTAAAAGAAGCATCATTGTAGTAGACCGGCTCTTCATATTCTTCATCAGGATGCACTAGATTGTATTTCTTTTCCAAAATAAATGTAATCAAGTGACCCAATGATATATTCCTTTTTCTTTTCTGATCAGCATGTCTAATTTCAGAAAGCCCATAAAGATGGTCTAAGATAAGTTGGGCTTCATCAATAGGACTACCTTCCATAATCAAAATAGTCACAACAGAAAAGAGTGGAGTAATGTTGATCCTATCACCAGCTTTTGGAATAATAGAAGATCTAAGAATGTGCTGGATGATTCGAGCATTTTTGGTCATTCCAGAAACTCTAGCAATATGATAATTTAAGCCATTTCCTCTAATCACCCTATTGATTTCAAACCACTTGAAGGTGTTATCGTTCATAAGGGTGTGGGCTCTAGAACCTTCAGTTCTTAAGTTAAAAAAAGTACCTAAGTCATGCTTAGTGATTTTAACTTTTTGTTTAAACACATAAGAACTGACAGAAGAGTGATCGGAGTTGAAACTCATATTGGCTAGGAAGTAAAGAAATGTCTATTTGTTGTAGAGGTGGACGAGAGATAAGATAAATCCAAACAGAGTGGAAGCAAAAAGGTGCATTACCTTGAAGTTTAATTTGCTCTGGATCAGAATGCGAGAAGGTGTGATTTTTGTAGAGGCAAATCGAGGAATGGATTCCTCATTTGCTTTTGAAAGAAAGTTTTCAGAAGAATTCCTATGTGGTTTCTTTGCTAACACCATTTGTCGCTTGCTAGAGGAGGCCATTTTTGATTTGGAAGTCGAAAGGGATTGAAAGAGATGTTTGGAGATGAGATTGTTGAGTTAGAAAGCCTTCTAATTTAAAGAAAATGATACGTTCGTCCTGGACGAAAAAGTTCGTCCTAGACGAAAATTATCGTTCGTCTAGACGAAACAATTTCGTACAAACGATTAAATTCGTCCAAAATGTAACGGCTTTTCGTAATCAACACAATTTACGATACGTCCTTTCGTACTGAATTTTTTACTTGACCGATCGTACAGACGAAAGAATTTCATACAGACGATCAAAAGTAATTCATTTTAATGTCAATTGAAAACCATCCCCCGTTATGAATCGACGTCTGTTCGTCTGGATGAACTAAAAGTTCGTACGGACGAAGTTCACAATTAAAACTGCCTTATCCATTCAACTGCTGCATTCAATCGTCCCAATGTTTGAGAGAAAAAAAATTCGTACAGGATGATCATTCAGATCGTACAGACGAACTACATTAAAAATAGCTCTCAAGACGTTACATATCACGCAAACTGAATTTTACACACATCGTCCCGTACGAAAAATTTCATCCCGAACGATTTCCATATTTTTGGATTTTTGAATTTTTATTAAAGAAAATAAAACAAAACACAAAACACACTACACTAGGACAAAAGCACAGACTCTAAAAAAAATCACTCAAAACACACAAAAAAAATCACAAAAACAAAACTCATAAAAACATAAAGTACGAAAACATAAATATCAATGTTGCAAAAACATTTTTATTTAAGCATTCAAATCAATGACACCAAGCCTTGTTCTTAATGTACTGAAAGTATCAAGGGCTAAAGGTTTTGTAAAAATATCTGAAAGTTGATTTTCAGTTGAAACATGAGTAAGTTCAATTTATCCCTTGGATACATGATCCCTTATGAAATGATGCCTTATGTCAATGTGTTTGGTTCTAGAATGTTGAATAGGATTTTTGAAAATGCAAATAGCACTAGTATTATCACAATAAATTGGAATAGTGCCTATAGTTAATCCTAAATCAATCAACTGTTGTTTTAACCAAAGTACTTGTGCCACACAACTTCCTAATGCAATGTATTCTGCTTCTGCAATAGATAGGGCCACTGAATTTTGTTTTCTACTAAACCATGAAACTAATAAATTTCCAATGAATTGACATGTTCCAGAAGTGCTTTTCCTATCCACTCTACAGCCTGCAAAGTCAGAATCTGAATTACCAATAATTTCAAATGAATAGCTAAACTTAGGATACCAAATTCCTAAGTTCTGAGTTCCTATTAAGTATCTTAATATCCTTTTCATTGCTGTCAAATGTGATTCTTTTGGATCTAATTGAAATCTAGCACATAACCAAACACTGAATATAATATCTGGTCGGCTAGCAGTCAAGTAAAGTAAATATCTAATTATCCCTCTAAATTTCTTTTGATCAATAGATTTTCCCTTAAGGTCCTTATCCAACTGAACTGAGGAACTCATTGGTGTACTAACAGGTTTAGCATTGTCCATTTCAAATTTTTTAAGAATGTCCATAATATATTTAGTTTAACTAAGAAAAGTACCTTCCTCAAGTTGCTTAATGTTAAAACATAGAAAGTAATTTAAATCTCCCATTAGACTCATTTCAAATTCACTACTTATTGTTTTAGAAAAATTATCACAAAGATTTTTATTTGAAGATCAAAAAATGATATCATCCATATAAATTTGAACAATGAGAATATCCTTTCCAAATTTCTTTAAAAAGAGAGTTGTATCCACACTTCCTTTTTCAAAAGATCTTTCAAGTAGGAAGGTGCTCAACCTCTCATATCAAGCCCTAGGTGCCTGTTTCAATCCATATAATGCCTTTTTTAACTTGAAAACATGATTTGGGTATTTAAAATTTTCAAAACTTGGAGGTTGTTCTACAAAAACATCTTCCTCAATTACCCCATTTAAAAATGCACTTTTGACATCCATTTGAAACAATTTAAAACCTTTAAAATAGGCAAAGGCAAGTAAAACCCTAATTGCTTCAAGTCTAGCTACAGGGGCAAAAGTCTCCTCAAAATAAATTCCTTCAATTTGATTATACCCCTTAGCAACTAATCTAGGCTTATTTCTAATGACTACTCCTGAGTCATTCATTTTATTTTTGAACACCCACTTGGTTCCAACAACACTTTGATCTTTTGGCTTTGAAGTTAATTCTCAAACTTCATTTCTTACAAATTAATTCAACTTTTCTTGCATGGCCAATATCCAAAATTCATCAGAAAGTGCTTGATCATTGTTAGTAGGTTCAATAGTTGAAAAAAAGGCTGAATGATTGACTTCCTTGTTTAATCCACGCCTAGTTCTAACACCCTCACTCGGTTCACCTATAATCAATTCCCTTGGGTGGTTTTTAGAAAATCTCAAATCTCTAGGCAAAGGGTTTTCTCTTTTCAAATTCTCTTCCATATTTTCTTCCAAATTTATTCTATCAATCTTTTGGAGTTTTCCTCAATCTCATCTTCAACAATATTTGGCTCTTCCAAATATCCAGATTCATCAAATACAACATGTGTGGTTTTTTCAATGACCAAAGTTCTTTTGTTGAATACCCTATAAGATTTTCCAACACTTGAATATCCAACAAAAATTCCTTCATCTGATTTTGGATCAAATTTTCCTAAGGCAGATTTTCCATTATAATGAATGAACACCTTGCAACCAAAAACATGTAAATGTGATAAATTAGGTGTTCTCCCTTTTAGCAACTCATAGGGTATTTTATTTAAATTTGATCTCACATTCACCCTATTCAGAACATAGCATGCAGTGCTAACCGCCTCAGCCCAAAAATATCTAGGAAGTGAGTATTCTGCCAACATTGCTCTGGGGGATTCTATTAATGTTATGTTTTTCTCTCAACTACCCCATTTTGTTGAGGAGTTCTAGGTGCAGAAAAATTGTGATCAATCCCTTTTTCTTTACAGAAATTTTGAAATATTTTATTTTTAAATTCTCCTCCATGATCACTTTGTATATAAATTATTTCAGTCCCTAGTTTCCTTTGAATCCAAGTCAAAAAATTTCTAAATTCCTCAAACGATTCACTCTTATGAAAAAGAAATCTAACCCAAGTGAATCTTGAGAAATCATCCACTATAACAAATCCGTATACCTTCCCTCCTAGACTTATAGTTCCTACAGGTCCAAAAAGATCCATGTGAAGAATTTTCAATGATTTATTAGTTCTAAGATCCTTATTAGACTTAAAAGAGGACTTCACTTGTTTTCCTAATTGACATGCATCACAAAGGTGATCCTTAGTAAAATCTAGTTTTGGTATACCTCTCACTAAGTTCTTTTGGGTAATTCTCCTAAGGTTTTTCATACTAGAATACTAGAATGACAAAGTCTTCTATGCCAAAGCCATGATTCATCAGAAATAATTTTCAAACAAAAAGCAGTAGGAGATTGAATACAATTTAAATCTAGCATGTAAACATTGTTTACCCTTTTTCCATTTAAAACATTTTTCTCATTTAGGCTTAATATACAGCTAGTAGGTAAAAATTTTACATTATAACCCTTATCACATAGCTGACTTATACTTAACAAATTATTCTTTAAGCCTTCAACCAATAACACATTTTATATGAAAAAGTTTTTCAAATTTCCAATCATACCTGATCCAATCACTTTCTTTGTGGTATTATCTCCAAGTGTAACCTTGCCTCCACTCTTGGATTACAGCATTATGAATTGAGCAGTATCTCCAATCATATGCTTTGAACATCTGCTGTCCAGGTACCATATGCTCTCACGAGATCTTGTGTGAGAGTAACCCTGCAAAAATATCAAATGTTAGACCTGGGAATCCAAACAAGTTTGGGTTCACCTTTTAAAAATTTCTAATTAGATGCATGTATGATATGTCTAGGTTTATGCATCTTTTTCATTTTCTTATATGCATCATGCATGTGTTCAAAAACTTCAAATAATTCATCATAGGTTAAGTCACATACTTTTTCTTGATCTGATTGATCAACATTATCTGCCATCAAGCAAAGGTTGGTGACTTCTTCTTCTTTTTCAGTCTCAGATGAGTCTGAAGCTGAGTCCTCCCAGAAAGCTCTTTAAAACTTCTTTTTGCCCTTCTTTACAATTGGTTTCTCCTCAGCCTTCTCCTTGCTATGAGTGGCTTTGAGTTTTGGGCAGTCAGTCTTGATATGACCTGATTTCCTGCATTCATAACAAATCACTTCATTAGAAATCTTACCATTTCTGTTATACTTACCTCTATTCCATTGCTGGCGTCTCTTCTGCTTTCACTTTAAAAAGCTTCTAAATTGTCTAGTCATTAATGCAATATCATCTTCATCCTCAGGTTGTGAGTATTCACTCTCCGACTCTTCCACTTTCAGTGCAATATTCTTCTCCTTTCATGGTTCACCTGCATCAATCTTTTTTTGACTTACTCCTTGCTCATAAGCAATGAGTGAACCAAGAAGATTGTCAATAGAATAAATATTTAGATCTTTAAACTATGTAATTGCAGTAATTTTAACATCATAAGCAGTAGGTAAACAATGAAGAATCTTATTAACCATTTCAGTATTAGTTAATTCCCTACCAAGTGCATGCAAAGAAGTGATAATTTGTGTGAATCTTGTGTACATGTAAGAAATAGATTCATTTGGTTTCATGCAAAATAATTCATAGTCATGTAACAAGATAATGAGTCTTAATTGCTTAACCTCATTAGTCCCTTCATAAGTTATACAAAATCTATCTGATATGTCATTTCCACTTTTGCAAGTGGAAACCCGCATGTAGTCTTCAGATTTTAAAGTACAAAAGAAGCTATTTAAACATTTGGCATTTAATTATTCTTAGTCACGTTCTTCTATAGTCCAATCTACAAAAGATGTTTCTACCCTAACTCCATCAACTAATCTAGTTGGTTTTGTGTAACCTTCCTGGACAAGGATCCACATACGATAATCAAGTGACTGTAAGAAAGTATACATGCGTGTTTTCCAAAAATCAAAAGGTATAATGTCAAATAGTGGAGGTCTAGTTATAGAGTAACCTTCAGATGTGTTTCGGTTTTCGAATGTAGCCATCTACATTATTCAAAAAGTAGTTTAAACTTATGATTTTAAAATAATGCTCTGATACCACTTGTTGAGTCTAGTAAAAAGGTTGTTAGACCTAAGTTAATGTCCCAAGGCTACCAAGAGGGGGGGGGGGTGAATTAGTATTTTAAAAATTTAAACCCTCTTTGAAAATGTGTTGAACCAAAATGAAAATTTTTATTAAGTTTTTATAGAAAATGTTTTTCAACCAAAGAGTTTTTTAAACCAAAAAAAAAATGCAGAAAAGTAAAAACAGTAAAGTAAATGACAACAGATTTATAGTGGTTTGGTCTAAACCAGACCTACATCCAGTCCCCAGAGACACCCTCTGAGTATTGCACTAATACCAATAGTGACTCTCCTTTTGCACCCACAGCAAGGCGGAGAAGCCTTTATAAAACACTCTTTTCACCACTACCCGGTGCGGCAGAGAACCGTCATCCTTTTACACAATCCCTAGTGTTTGTAGAGAACCGTCGTCTTTTATATAATCCCTAGTGTTGGTAGAGAACCGTCCGTCCTTTCACACTTTCCTGGTATCGGCTGAGAACCCTTTATCCTTTCACACTCTTCTAGTGTGGGCAGAGAACCCTTCGTCCTTTCATACTCTCCTAGTGTGGGCAGAGAACCCTTCGGCTGTTCACACTCTCCAAGTGTCGGCAGTGAACCGGATCTCCTTGACAGATCTTCTCACAAGAATCTAGAAGGAAGAAAGAAAAGAGTGAAGTAATCCTGATTCATAAGTAGAGATTCTTACCTTTAAACTCCAAGTGAAGCCTTCACGCTCCAGTGGTAGGAATCCTCCTTTGAATGCACTCTTACACTCTCCCCTTGGCTATTCTCTCAAGAAGCTTGAAGATCAAATGACAAAAAGATTGGGTGGCAGTTTAATTTGGACTATATATACAAAAGACAAGAAAAACCGCCCAAAAACTGCAAGTTTTTAATTCTGTACGCAGTTGATCGTCCCGTACGATCGTGGATCATCCTGGACGATATTACTTAAAAGCCTTGAAACGAACATGTTTGTATATGTGTACGAAATATTTTCATACAAGCTGATGTCCCGTACGAACCAAGTTCATCCGGTACGAACGATTATTACAAGGTCGGTTCCAAAAACTACAGAAAAATCGTTCTAAGTCAGTTGTGTCGTCTGGACGAAAATTGATTCATCCGGACGAAATTTTTACAGAGACTAGATCATCCTGGATGATATTTAATTTCGTCTGGACAAAAATCTTACAGAGAGCAGATCGTCCTGGACGATATTTAATTTTGTCTAGACGAAAATCTTACAGAGAGCAGATCGTCTTGGACGATATTTAATTTCGTCTGGACAAAAATCTTACAGAGACCAGATCATCATGGACGATTTTTAATTTTGTCCTGGACGAATATGACTTAGAAAATTTTTCTGCCCAGTTCCTATTCGTTCCATGTGATCTTAATAAGAGATAATTGTCTGATTGTCCCATACGAACTGATATCGTCCCGTACGATCAGTATAAATTTTATATGATCTTCTTATGTGTGTGTGTGTATGTTTTTATTCACTCAATTACAATCATTCACTTTCAAGTTTATTTCAAAGAAAAATACAAGCTTCAAATTCACAAAGTATCTCATGCTGAATTTTGATTTGAAGTCTTCGTAGTATGGAGTTAGATTTTTTCTGAAATATTAGTACACACAAGAGCAAATACAAATATTCTAAAATCGTTAGGAGATAACTACACATTTGAACAATAATGTTTGGAATCATCAAAACTATACAAGTTGCAAAAATGTAAAACATGCAAATAGCAACTATATTAACAAGTTAGATTATGAGTTAATCCAAATGCTTAGGAATTCACCCCTTATACTCCATCTAGACTTAGGTCACTTTGGTATCATTGATTTATATAGTGTGGTTGGTTATATATATGTAAAGGGTTAGTGATATTGATTTATAAACCCACACAACCTTGTGACACTTATTGACAATAATTAAAGACAATTCTTAGCAATTTATGAGAATCATAGGAAGTTAAATTTGCATCCATTAGAGGTAAAATTCAAAATACTTAAGCATAGTGATATTATCTATCTTTAGTTAGGAGTTCACTAGTTTTTAAAGTCATTATATTAGAAATTTAATCAAGTCAAAATTAACTCTTTAATTAAGCCTAAAATTTTAAAAATTTAAATTAATTAAACTTACAAATAATATATCAAATTAATTGTAATTAAAGCCCTAACCTAGGAAAAATAAAAGCCCCTTTATTGGATGCTCAATTTAAGCTTAATTTATTTTTAATAAAAAATAATATTTAATTAATTTAATAAATTAAAAATAATTAAAAATTTCAAATAATTCTTAAACACTTTAGAATAATCCCATGGGTCATTCCTAACCTTTGGGAGTGATTTTATAAAGTTTGGAATCAGCTTGGAGCAAAATCATTAAAATCCCATTATTTAAACTATTTAAAAAATTAATTAAACAACAAAATTTCAAAAATCTATAATTAATTCTTAAAAATGTCAAATTTAACAAACTCTAGTGCATTATACTCCATTTATGGTTTTGAATTTATTAAAAATGTCAAACCTTTTGAAATAAGTCAAAGTAAAAAATTCAACCTTTTAGTCAATCATAGTTCAAATTTGAGTCAAAACTTCAAAATTGATAACTTAATCTACAAATATCCAAATATAGAAAAATTTGTTTCTAATTACTCATCTTAGGGTCTAATATTTATGAAAAATACTAAAATTATAGAATTCAACTTAATTTAAAAAGTCCAATTTTGACCCCTTTAGTCATGAATTAAAATAATTCAAAAATTCAAAAAAAATCATTAATTGACTTAAATTTAATAAAATATCATTCAAACTTTTAAAACTAGCAACTAATCATTAAATAAAAAAATTAACCCTTTAATTAACAACCAATTAAATTAGTTAAATAAAATTGGTTACTATTTTATAACCTGGGCTTATAAGACTATTAATTTAGCTCCAATAAAGGTGAAATAAACTTTTTGGCTTGGGTGAAATAGAAATAGTAATCAATCAATACTTAAAATACATTTAAAATTAGCTTCAAATCATTAATATTTAAACTCAAACTCAAATCCCATAAATCTTCAATAAATTAAAACATTAAACATCATCAACCTATTACCCATTATAGAATATATCCAAGCCACATAGCCTAATGCACACACTTTAGATGGATTCCTATGGAAACTGACTCTAGTTTTAGGCTATGATGGTGCTTACTTTTTTGTTACATGTGTGCTGAGGTTTTTCATGATTATCACTACATGCTAGTTTGTATACTTGATTGATCTGATTATTTATTTATTTATGTAATATGTGAATTGATGTGATCTGAGTAATATTATCCCTAGGATAAGAATAATTTGAATGCTCATAGAGTTTTTTGTAGGTGGCTATCTCATGCAGGGCTAAAATCAAAGGGATAAATTAAAGCTTACACTAAAAAATTCTTTGTAGGAGCTAAAAATACGAAGTCCCCCTTGAAACTATAAAGCCACGACAAAGTGTGTTATTACTTTAAAGTTGAGAAATGTGAATATATAACTGCTTAGTATGTATTTTGAATATATAACTATTTAGGATAAACATGGAGGTGGTTCAGAGTTTTATATTTTTAAAATATAATATAATTCAATTACGTCAAGTTGTGAAAGTAACTTTGAGATGGGATATTACAATCTAACTTGAAATCTGAAGAGAATGGAACATTCCTTAGGGGAGAGTTCCTATTTATTAGGAGATTCAAGTTGTGATGATATGAAAATCCAAAGAGAAAAGAAAACACCACTTTAGGGAGGAGTTTCCTTTCATTTGGATATCTAGACATGATAAATCCTTAATTGATTTAATTATTTATTTTATTTTTGTAATATAAATTGCTTTTTAAGGTTTCTTTATTGCATGTCAATCTTTAATTTACCCTAGAAATGTTCGGAGGCTCATGAGGGTACAATTAAAAACTTTTTATACTCAATTTAAATAATTTTTTTAGGCTCACAAAGTAACTCTAATAATTTTTAAATAAGCTTGAGACCTTAGAGAGTTCGCATATATGCATATTAAATTCTTCTCCTCCTTATTAGGCACCCCGACACTATGGGTCCTGGTAGACTACTTAGCCTATAAAGGTGTAACTCTGTCAAGGGGAAGCTATACAATTTCTAAAAGAAAATGTATTTTCTAAGCCTAATTTTAAAACTACTTCATATGGATACATATATGGTCAACTAGTATGCATTGCATTAGAAAAATATTAAAGTGTCAAATAATTTAATTTCATTTTTCAAAGCATAATCACCCCATATATGTTAAGGGGACACTTAGGATCTGCTCTATACGTTAGCCCTAATTTCTCAAAACTTAAATAATAATATCCTTACTCATCTTTCATAAAACGATAAACACATAATTTTAAAGTGTCTAGGTGGTTAGTTGGCTCCAAAATCTAAGATAGGGTAAGTCCAGATTTGCAATGTATTAGCTAGGTTTAGGCCACTATAATTTAGTACCCAAATTGTACTTAAGATCTGGGGCAGACTCAAAATCATAAGTCCCCAACTTTTTAGAATACAATCTTAACTTTCTAATAAATTAGCAACTCAAATTACAATTCCTTCAAAAACTAAAATTTAAAGCCCAATACATAGTATAGACTGAGGCATTTTTGAATCATTTCAAAATCTCAAAGTGCCTCCTACTTCTCCTTCGTTAACCTTCTAAACTAAGTTCTCAAATTTTAACCAATTCTGATTGAAAATTTTAGCCTCACTTCCTTTGATATCACTCTTTGAAAATCTTAAAATAAAATTTATACCATTATTTTAATCAAGAGTTTTTATAGGAAACTCATGTTTTCTACGATGTAATAAATTATGAGGGTTTGTGCTCGTAGGAGATTTAAAGGCCCTATATAAATTTTTTTAATTCAGTTAAATCTATTTGGGAAAATCAAAATCAACAATGATCATTATTGTTATATTCGAATAATTATTAAGGAATGATATTTTCTTCCCTTGGGAAGATATTTCATTTGTTGTTATGACATCGAATATGAAATTATTGATAACCCATCCTGATTATCCTAGCTAAATACATGATTGAACATCATTTTGACCCTTTAGGGTTATATGTAGTGCTTTCCTGAGTTTTGCTATGATATTCAAGATGGAACTTGCAATTCAAAATCCAAACCCATCAGGAGATCTTATTTCCACCTCTTAAGGTGGAATATCATTTCCAAAGAATGTTCAAATTTAGAATTAAAGTTGAAAATTTAATTTCAAATTTTCTAAAGTAATTTAATTTTGATATGCTTTGTATCTTTCTAATGCAAAGCAAATCCCCTTTACAAACTTAAACAACTCAACTCCAACAATAATTTTAATTCTCAGGTTGATTGTATGAATCAACTTCATATATAACAAATTCATGAATTTAAAATGGTTGCAAATCCTCTTTATATACTGCTCTACTCCAATGCGAGAGTACTTTATAAGCTGATGAAGGGTTAAAGACACCATTTTATATTCATCGATCCAAGGTCTACATAGGAGAGCATTAAAAGAAGTCTCAAAATTCATTATATGGAATTTGGTTTTGATTTTTTAGGATTTCTACTTCTAAACCCAAAGCTCTTTAGCCTTTTCCATTGAATCCTCATCACATCATTTTTCCAGAGTAGAATTTTTGAGGATCCTCTTTTAAATATACAAGAGTTCTAAGAGTTATAATGTTGACCAATGGACCCAGATTAATAAGAACATGAGATAATTTAAAAATATTTACATTTAAATATTTATATAATGAATAATTATGATCTTCGGCTCCCAGTAGTAAGTGTTTATCTGAGAATGTGAATCCTGAAACTTTATTAAAGTATAATGCTTTTGTGACTGCATTGATACTAGTTGAGCCATACAGATCTTTAGGTTAAGTAAATGTTTAATTAAATCCTCCCTAATCTCCTTAGAAAGAATCAAAGCATCATAAATACTTAGTTTTGCAGGTAACTTACTAAGATTTGCTAAGAGATTATAATCCACTTTAGGAACTTGTAGATTTATAGCATCTGAATCTTGAATTTACTTAGGTTAATTTGAAGTCTCTAGATTATCTATAACTTTTTTTCTTTTGCGTGTACTTGAAGTTTATGGAAGCAAGTCTTGACCGCTACGATGGTTGACTTCAACTAACTTGTTAGGAGAATAAGCACCATATTTTTTTTTAATTCTTGTGGATCTACTACCTTTGAATTCTCTTCTGATAGAATATCAGAATAAAACATTTTTAATTTAATAATGATATGATAACATTAAACTTCAAGGACAGGGGAATCACGGTTAGAGAAATATTAAAAAGTTTTTTTATTTGTTTAATGGTGATTTCTGAGAATGATTTTCTTTATTATTTACCTTTTGATTCAAATAATCATTAGTCAAAATAAACAAGATATATGTGGAATACCTTTTCATTGCTTTCTTAGTCCCAAGAGGGATGAAATAAAAATCATACAATATTAAAGGTTTAAGAGTTTTAGACTTCTCATTCTAAGAAATAACTATCTTATCATATATAACTTCAATTTTTTTATTCTTCCTTCCTTGAGACTCTAGAAGCTTGAGTGACTCACACTTCTTTAGACTTTTTGGTAGGAACTTTACTCTGATCTCCATCTAGAGCTAAACATATCAACCTGAATTAGAATTCTACACTCCATGTGAATCTTGGAAAGATGAATTATATTTCTTATTGAGAATTATTATAGAGGAATGTGATAATGCAATATCCAAACTGCCAACAAATTTTGAAGTACAAGATGGTGCGGAAGGCTAATGAATTATATATTTAGTGAATTATTGACTTGAATTAGATAAATACTCCATAGGTATCACAATCGACCCATCTTTCATATTCCTCCCTAGCCATTTCTTAAAAGTTATACAATTTTCCAACTCATGAACAATATTTTTATGATATAGGTAGCAACTGGGTTATCCCTTTTTCCTCACTTCTTCAGATTTTTTAGTATACATAAGCATGAATTCTGATTTATTTAAAATATTTTAAAGATTCTCTTTATATATTTTCTTTTAAATAGATAAGTTTTATTTTTAAAGAACTCAAACTTTCCCATCTATGTTATGGAGTTTGATATGGTTGAGTTCTGAACTATTGATCATTCTATAGTTTATTATATTGCTAATACTATAAAGGTCAACTCAGATTCTCTACCTAAATATGAGGCTTTAATTTCCTTATTGCTAGAGAAGACTGATCTTTAAAAATGTTAGCTGAGAGGCTTCCTCTTAGAGAATAGAGGATTTACTTAGCAGCTTCTTCAAGGTTTTGATTGTAAAGCCTTTCAGCAAAAAGGAGACTAGATTATGAATATCTTTTGACAGATTCTCTATAGCATATTATTCTTGCAACGACAGCTCATATCTCATTCCAAGATTTCTCCATATCAAACTATAATCTACCATACTTTCACTTGGCTTTTGCTTTTAAACTACATGATCATCGATGGTGATATGATGTTTTGTAGCAACAAACCTTTTTACAAACAAAGTTTCTAATTTATTAAAGGTATGCACTGACCAATTGCGCAGTTCAATATACCATTCAAATGAGATACAAAATAAGCTACTAATGAATTAACTATAAAATATTGCATCATTTCCTCCAACATTATTACAACTTTCCCTAAATTGCAAAAGATGTTGTTTAGGATTGCCTATACCATCAAAATTCTTGAATGAAGGTGGTAAGAATTGTTCTAAATAAGGCATCAAATCATATTCTTTCAGGTATGGTCTTCCCTTTAGAACATACATAGTACTCTGAGATTTAGTTAATGCCTCTTTGACTTGCTATTTAACCATTTATTTTATGTTTATTGATGGGACTGATTTTATTCTAATTTCACTGGTTTATTATCTACTTCTTCTTTATGAATGCATTTTCCTTTAATGTTGATTTGTATTGATTCATCAGGTGAACATTTTTCTTGTGCATCTGGTGTAGGAGATGACTTGCCCTACAAAATAGTGATCATGGTCATCATCTCCTCCTTTTTTTTATGTTCTTAGTATTTATTAATCCTATCGATGTAATTATTCTATAAGAAGTTAGGTTGAATCTATTATATCATTCTTATAGACTCTAACATCAACGGTTTTTACTTCAATTTTACCCTTTTTCATTTTTATTTGTAAAGATGAACAAGTATTTACCATATTGATACTGCTAAACATTTCTTCATCTTAAAAGTTCATTTCTACATTATATATATATTCTTACTCATTTATATGTCGAATACTCTGCTTTGGATGATCCATCATTTCTTTGATTGATTTCTCTGCCACATTATGTGGATCCACATGAGTATATTCTTTAACAAAGGATGATTCAACCACAAATTTTCCTTTCTTCATTTTGTCCTTTGCTAAAGTTTTTTATGGATGTTTAGTACAGTCAGGGTGGCAACCATTTTAGGCTACAAATCATCTCCTTTTTAGATTATAAGGCTATCTAATTTGTTGAATTTAACCTCTTTCTATCAAAGTAGGAAGATGATTTGCTACCTTATAAATGATGCCGATGGACTCTTAGTGGATGTTGACCTAAGGACTAACTACAGGTTCTCATTAGGAAATTTCTACATTTATTTGAAGTTGGATTAGATATGAGATTATATCCTCGATGTGTTAATGCTCCTAGTTTGCTAACTCTAGTAACTAGATAGTGTTGCATGATGAGTAGCATATGAGAACTTCCTTAGTTCTCGATGAAAATTTATATAAGCAATTGGACGACTAGGACATGATTCATAAAATTGTACCCTTGTTTTAAAAGGGAGAGAGATACTTATAACCCTCTGCTTGAATGTGTTTGTACTTCAATTGAAATAATATTTGTAATATTTTAAAAAAAAATCACTTTTTGACTACCCATAACCAATGACATTGCTGTGAAATCCAATAATGAATTAAATTTCCTTTTCATGTTAGATAAGGAGCATAGAATAGGGTTTCCACAAAAAGTAGTAGGAAGATATTTTGCTATCCTGGCATAGTTCTCTTCGCTAGCAGTAACTGATAGTGGATGGAAATGGTTTTTATCCAGCAATGCAAGGTATACAGCTTCATCTTGAACCTCAAAGTATACATTCATTACTTCTTTATGAAAGTTCAATGGAGGATGTTAAGACTCACTAAGCTATCCTTGGCACATCGAGTGGGGGGGGGGGGGGGGGGGGGGGGGGGGGAGGGGGGGGGGGGGTGGAGGGGGGGGGGGGTGGGGGTGAATTGGTTATTTTAAAATTTACATTCACATAAAATAATTTTTTAAGATATTTTAAAAACTTACTGATGCAAAAGCATATTAAGAAAATAAAAATATAACAATGGTGATGATGAGTTACTTAAATAATTATATTATCAAATATAGTTTTTTTCAGCATGCAATTTATAGAAAAAATAAATAATAGAAAAGTAAAATATTGAAAGTAAACATCAAAATGGGCATACCAAAATTTTATTGTAGTTTGGTCAAATAATAACATACATCCACTCCTTAGAGCCTTTCTATCTAGGTATTATATTAAAACTTTAGTTTCTATCCTTTAGCCCCTATAACTATGAAGAGAAGCCCTTATAATTTTTAAACCAACTCAGTGCAGCAAAGAACTTTGACATCTTTTTCTCACTTTCCTAGAGAAGGAAGATAACCTAAAAATCCATTTTCACCCTCCTTCTGAAGGAAGAGAACCTTACAATCCTTTTTACCCTACTGGTGAAGAAAGATAATCTTGTAATCCTTTTTCACCCTCTTAGTGAAGGCAGAACACCTCGACAATCTTCTGGATGAAGTTCTTCTTATTGTAACTAAAGCTCACGAGTTTATATTTTTTATAATAATAAACATTATTGCTCACATCCTTATGTCTCCTAGTATTTATGATGTATATTTATTAGTGTGTGTACTAATATTTCAAGAACATCATGCACCATCAAACAAGGATTCAAGGCTCATGATTAGGTAAAATAGGTTATGTTATAAAAAATTTTATAATATTCATTGATGTATTTTTGATTTTTTAAGTCAAGTCCTATAAAGGTGTATGCTAGCTTGGGATCGGGGGCACACACACACTCAAGGGGAGTGAGATTGAGTCAAAACCAAAAGTTCAAATTTTGAACTCAACATACTGTATAATTTATATCATAGTGTATGATCAACTCATTTAACTAATCGTACTGGATGATTTAGATTATCTAGGATGATCAGCTATGATCACAAAAAATAGCTGCCAATCATAATTTAGGGCAAGATTTTAAGATTCAAATTTTATCATAATTATTTAGAACAATAAATATCAAACTGGATGATCTATGATAATCATGTCTTTTTCTTTTGATAACACTGCATAATGCATTAACTAATAAAAGAAGGCCTAGTACAAACTACTAAATGATAGTAACCCTATCACTTTCCTCCTTCAACAAAGAAAAAAAGGGAGGAGGAACCTTATTATAATCTAATTCATCCCATAAAAAATTACCTTTTAATGCGTAATTAGCACTAAAATGTGCCAACTTGTTACAATCTCTCTTAGCATAATGAAATAAAATAGCCTCAAAACCTTTGAGAAAAGACAAGTCTTCATTTTCAAAATGTTCTTCCATCCGATCACCATGGATAATAGAACATTGTATCTCCCTCTATGATCAAGTCTTTAACATCCATCATCCAATCCTTGATAACTCTGCTTGATGAACGAAAAGCTAAAAGCTCAAAGTATCCAATTTCCCAATGCAAACAAGAGAATCCAAAAGAAAGAAGCATTCTTCCTTTATGATCTTTGAATATTCCTCCAACTCCAGCTTCATTAGAAACTAGAAGAGCTGCGTCAATATTAACTTTAATCCATCAAGGTGGAGGGGGTGCTAAAAAGAAGAAATCAGAATAGAATGTTGGTTATCACCCCAGTTGTCCGAATATAGATTAAACTTTGGAGATATAGATGCACAACTAATTGTGTTAGAAATGATAAAGCCAAAGCCAAGATCATGACCTTCTTGAATTAGAGTATTTCTACTCTTTCAAGAATGAAAAACCATAGAACAATATAGTCTTACAATAAATGGATTCATCTTCACTAGCATACTTAGATTTTTCAAGCAGCTCTATAAACTATTAAAAATAGTTATACTAAAACCATAGAACAATATAGTCTTACAATAAATGGATTCATCTTCACTAGCATACTAAACCCCTGGTTTGCCACTTTAATTGCTTGAATTAGTTTAGAGCACCTAATAGATACATGCTCCATTTCTTCCTACATTTCGCAACCTCTTGGACAAAGGTTGTTATCCAATAGCCTTCGATACATTAAAAATTCTATAGTTGGAATTGCTTTCTTCATAAGCCGCCACCAGAAAAATTCCACCTGAGAATTCTGTTTTAACTCCTTCAGCCATTTCCAATTTTGAATCATAGCAGAATTTTCTTCTTCCCACACTGACCTGTAGCTCCTTGCCAAAGCTGCAATAGTTTTACCTGAATTCCTCCTCGCAAGCTCTATTTCATCTTCTGAATTCCCCATACTAATCTTGACTTGACATATGAGCTTCACCAATTCTACTCCAAAGAACTCATGCAATTTTTCCAGATTCCATGTTCCATTAGAAATAAAGCTATATGGTTTAGGAAATTCTCCATCCACCATTGCTATGAACGTAAGCCATTTAGCAAAGCTCTTATCTAATACCCAAACATCTCTCAAAATATTCACATAGCTTCTAGAATTAATCTTCCATCTAACAATTAGTTTAAGTGCATTTGCTCCACTCAACAATAATTTCCAATTTGAAGAAGTATTTGGCCTCCCTACATCATCCCAAACATTCCCTCCACACTTTGCCAATAATGATTTACTGAGAATAGTATTTGGTTTGTTTAAAAAATCCCAAACCAGCCTTGCTCTCAATGGTTCTACAGAGTCTAATTAAGACTGGTTTGCAAATGTCCTTTCAAGCAACATAATGTAAACCATTGCTCCCATTATCTTTGTTCCATAAAAATTCCTTACACATTCTATCTAGTTTCTTCAAAATACGCATAGGAACTAGAGATAGTGAAGAGTAAAAAATATGTATAGAGAGCATCACCGATTTTATAAGAACCAATCTACTGGAAGAAGAGATGAATTTTTTTCCCCAAATATCTAATTCTGAGGCTACCTTCTCCAAAATATTTTTGAAGTCTACTGCAACTAGCCTTCTCAAAACCATCCTGATGCCTAAATAATGAAGCTCCTTGACTTCCAAAAAACCCATAAGATTGGAAATAACCCTATTCCTCCTTCTTTCCATATTCTTGCTAAAAATGATAGAACATTTCGAGTAGTTGAATAGCTGACCCATCCACTTACAATACTCCCTTGTGATTTTCTTAATATTCCTTAAGTTGCCAATCTTAGCATTAGAAAATATAAGGATATCATCGGCAAATAAAAGATGGGAAACTTTAGGAGCCAAAGGAACTACTTTCAAACCCAAATTCCTTCCCTTAGATGAGAAGGCATTAGTAAGAAGTTTAGAGCATATAATGAATAAATATGGCGATAATGGACAACCTTGTTTAAAATGCTCCTACCTTCGATCTCTTCAAAACAACCCCATTAACTTAAACCAAGAATATTGGGTCAATAACACACTCCAATAAGAGTTTAGAAAATCCTTTAGGAAAGCCAAAATAATCCAAAATTTTCCTAAGTGTGTCACATGCCATGCTATCATAGGCTTGTTCCATATCTAGTTTGATTGCAACTAATCCTATTTTAGATTTAGAAAATCTAAACTTATGAAAAATTTCTTGGGCAAGAAGCACATGTTTCGATAAATCCCTCCCTTTTATGAAGGCTACTTGAGCATCGGATATTAAATAATGAATCACTTTCGTCATTCTATTTAAAAGAACTTTTGCCACAATCTTATAAATTGATAGACATAAAAAGATAGGTCGATTGTTAGGAGTTAAAGGATTACTCACTTTAGGGATATGCACAACCAACGTTTCCTTCCATTTAGGAGACATCTTGCCCGAAGAAAAGAATTGCTGAATAGCCCTCCAAACATCCAATCCAATAATCTTCCAGTATGCCTTGATGAAAGAATATGTGATTCCATCCACCCTCGGAGATATGTTATTGTCAAGATCATTAAATAGTGCCTCAACTTCTTCAAATAAAAATTCAGCATCAAGTATATCACAACTTCTCTGATTTAAAAAGTTCTCATTCAAAGGCCAGCCCTCCAATTGGCATTTTCTTAGTTTACATTTGTTGTTAAAATAGCTGAAGAACAATTCCCTGATAGCTTCAAGTTCTTCCACCAGCTCACCCATGTCATTCTTCATTTGCTTTATAAAATTTCCATTCCTTCTACCATTTACAAAAGCATGGAAGAAACTAGAATTTGAATCCCCTTCACTCATCCAATTAGCCTTAGCCCTTTGCCTCCACCATGTATTTAAACGAGCAAGAGTACATTTCAATTCATTAACTTTAGTCCTGAAGAACAGAACTTTGCTATCAGAAAAATTCTGGTTTAAGGACTTACAATTGAAGTTCATTGATTTCCTCTTTCAATTTATCCTTCAGTTCAACTAGTTTTTGATGGTTAGCCTTACTCCAAAAGTACAAGGCTTTTAATACCCTTGAGAAATTTTTATTCAAGGCTTCCATATCATCTCGTCTCACCAGTTTAGCCCAAGAAAATTTGACAACAGAGAATGCAGCTGGGTATGATAACCATACATCTTCAAAATTATGTATTCTGCTCCTTTGAATTGGTTGGTTAAACAACTTCAATTCTATTGGGCAATGATTCGAAGCAATTCTCGCCAAGTGCCTCACCAAAGTTTGATCAATCTGTTCCAAAGCTTTCGAATTCAAAATACACCTGTCAAGCCTTTCCAGAATACGTGCAATTCCACTCTTATTATTGCACCAAGTATACTTAGAACCAAGAATTCCAACATCATAAAGATCATTCCTATTCATGAAAGCTTTCATCTTTGACGGCCCAAGGGAAAAAGAGACATTTTTCCCCCCTTTCTTATCTTCATGAGAGAGAATACAATTGAAATCTCCTCCGACCACAAATGGAACCTCTAACTTCAAATATCTCTCCAGGCAATCCCATAACACCCTTCTTCCATACAAATTCCTACTACTATACATAGTAGAGACCACCCAAACACCTCTACTAAAAACATTCAATTCACCAGCTACACATTGAGTTGAAGCCTTCAACAATGTAAAAGAAGCCAAATTAGACCTCCAAATAACCAATATCCCTCCAGACATACCTCTAGATGGGAAAAGAAAAAAATCCCAACCTTCACCCAAGAATTTATCCACTTCCTTCCTAGAAAGAGAAAAAATCTTTGTTTCCAAAATTCCAACAAAAAACACATTCCATTCTTTAACAAATTTCTTCAGGTACAAGGAGGCCTCCTTCTTATTTTCCCCCATACAGTTCTATAAACTCAATGAACAAATTTTAACAAGAATGGGAGAGACCCCCCCCCCCCCCCCCCCCCCCCCTCTCTTCTTTTATTCATGTTAGATTTGCTTTGCCTCAGAGAAGAATTCAAAGGTCCAAGATACCTCAGCTCCTTAGACAGCTTTGTCTTCTGCATAAAAGATTTATCATTACTCAAATAAGCATTATCCATGCCTTTAGTATCCATCACTTCATCATTTCTGAAAATAGAAAACTCATCCTTCCTAATGACTTGGACAGAATCCACATTATCCATATTTTCCACCAATTCTCCTTCCCCAACAACCACTTCATTAAAGCCATCCTGATTTTCTAAGCTATTTCCCTCCTCACATATGGAATTCAGAACTTCAAACTTATTTCCAGAAAGTTGTAAGTTAGGCTTAGTAGTAAATGAGTAATACATTTTAGTTACCTTAGAATATTCCTGTACATAATCGACATCCAGATTTCCACCAGGTTCTCTGTTCTCCACCATACTCCTTGCAGAATAACTATCATCTTCAGCAATTTATGAAGGGATCAAAGCATCCTCTCCTTTGCCTCGAAACTTCACTGCTGATATTGATTCCTCATGTTTATTAAACTTATCATTTACTTTAGTTTCAGACCCTTGAGCACCAGACTCCTTCACCATATCTTCTAGCCTTCCAACCTTCATTTCCTTTATCAAGGTAGTAGCATTTTTTATTCTTGTTTCTTCTGTTATTAACCAGCACCCATGGGCCCAAAATAGGATCCTCTCTAACAATATTATATGTTCCTTTAGCAGCAATAACATAATTTTTCAATGTTTACCCTGCACCCTCATTAACCTCTATGACCTTACAAGCTTCCATTAAATGCCCAATACTTCCACATTTGAAGAAAAAGGAAGAAATTTTCTCATACTCTACCTTTTGATAGAATTTACCATTTATTCCTTTAACCCAAACACCAGTAGGATGTTGATGATCAAGTTTAATTCAAACACAAACTCTAGCAAACTCCCTCTTTGCCCATTGAAACATGTCTCCATCTATCAAAAGAGGTTTAACAATAGAAGAAAAATTTCTTGATACATTGATTTCATCCGAATAGTAAAGTGGCAGATTAGGCATCCTAATCTAGATTGGAGAATATAACCCTTTAAGTGAATTGGGATTAAAATCAGGATTCCACTTATCAAGCCCAATGATATGTCCATTTACAAACCATGGGCCACCCGACAACACATTCTCCATAGCTTCAACAAAGAAAAAAGAGCACAGCAACCAATCCAATCCAAGAATGGTATGATGAAACTTGCCAAATTTCAACCTCTAGCATCTTAGTTCATTTTCAATCAATTGAATGGGGATACGTCCACCAAAAACTTTAACAATAATAGAGCATTGAAGTTTTGTCGAATTAGCTTTAACATTCGGCTCAATCAGCTTAATAGCTATTCCATCATCCATTATGAATGGTTCATTGCTGGGAATAACTTTTATGTATGGTCGTTTTGATCGTGGATTTCTAAATTCCTGACCTGCTGTTTGTTCTCACTCCTTACCTTCCCCCACCAGATATGATGGAATTACTCTATCTGCAAAATTTTCATAAACATTTAACGGGTTACCTTCGTCATTTTGAGCCACTTGTAGAACTCCAGCAATATTTATCGGTTTAACGTTAGAAAATTTGCTAACAAACAACTTCATTTCAGATGATAAAGATCCAATTCTATGAATACTTTCCTGAGGAGTGTTCGCCTCATCTTCTACCATAGCTTGCTTGCCTTTTCCCAGAACTGGGGTTAAAACTCGAGGCCTGGCACTAGTTGGTTCTCGGATTATAAGAGCCGCATTAATGTTCTTTGAAGAAATCATCAAAGGTGTATCGATTGACACTACCGATGACATAGCAATCCAAGGAGGGTTATTCTGGCCATCGGAGATGACCAGAGTACGATCCTTCATCATTAGCAAAAAACCCGCCAATGTGAAACATACGATGAAATTTGAAAAGAACAACAGAAATCCTGGACTTTCTCTCATTAACTTTCTCACTGAATTTTTAAAATCATGCATAATTGATCCTATGATTAGTGGACTAATTATAATTAATTTGTTGAATCTAATCATCTTGGATGATCAATGATGATCGTATTGGAAAATTATAAGGATGCATTGGATGAACCCCAATCGTACAAGATGAAAATCATAAAAGTTTCAACTAATCATCCTAGATGATTGCAGAATCATCCTGAATGATCAATACCAACTCTTGAACTGATCGTACAAGGCAATGCAGTTCGTACTATCAAAATGGGCTTTTTTGAATTAATCATACATGATCATACTGGATGATCTTTAATAAGAATTAATTAATTAGGGGTTTTTGAATCCCTCTATTTATGCTTTCTTTAAAGACATTATATCTTTTTGGCATGTGATGAGTCTCCATTTTTTTGGAGAAAACTTGAAGAGAAAGCCTTGAAATGAAGAGAGGAAGGGGTGGAGTTTGAGAGGGAGAAGATCCTTGTGGGTTCAAAAGGAGTGTAGAGGGGGTTTCACATCGTTGCTCTGGCAAACTTACATTATAATACCATCATATTGAAGGTTTGTCTTGAGAGAAGTTTTGGAAAAAAGATCTCTTTGGTGTTAAAGGACATAACCCAGGTTTTAAAAACCGGACCGGACCGGCCGGTTCAACCGGTTCAACCGGTTCAATCGTGAACCGGCCAGTTGTCCGATCCGGTCCAGTTCAAAAATCGGCTTCGCAAAGAACCGGCCATAACCGGACTGAACCGGCGGTTCAACCGGTGAACCGGCGAACCGGTCCGGGTTCAAAAGAACCGGCCGGTTTCAAAAAAAAATTTTAATGATGAATAAAATATAAATAATATATTTTACTTCATTACATTTTTTAAAAATAATTTTTTTATTAAATAATGTGATTTTCTATACCATTATATATGGTTATCACCTCATGAAACAAGTTTTGTTAGAGAAGAGGGAACTATATGTAGAGTCAAAAGCCAACTATCTCTTACTCCTTCATGATGTGGGACTAAAAAAGAGTACATGAATGCTATGTGATCTTGGGCTTTATTGGGCCATTAAATTGAGTTTGTTGGACCACAAATTTGGGCTGGTTGGGACACGAATTTGGGCTAGTTGGGTGCAAAATATTTTAAATTTTGTATTATAAATTTGTTATGATGTATATTTATAATTTAATTATATAAATTTATATATTATATTAAATATTATTCTTATTACACATTTTTAAATTTAATATTACAAATTTATATATTATATTAAAATTTTTAATTTGTTATAATGTATATTATAAGAATCTCATTTATTATAATTATAATGAAATATAAAAATTAGTTATAGTTAATTTATTAGATATTCATAAATATAATATAATTAACTAAATATTTTATAAATTATAATTATATTATAATATATTCATCATTTCAATTTAATTTAATTATATTGAGAGATAATTTATTAAAATTATATAATTTAAATTCTTAGAATTATATTATTTGATGTTAAATTCATGTAATTATCCTATTAATGTTATAAATTTTTAATAATATTAGTATTTATTACATCATCCGGTTCGACCCCGGTTCGACCGGTCGAACCGGTCGAACCTTGAACCTCTCCTTCTTCCGGTTCGTTGTCCGGTCCGATTTTCACAACCTTGGACATAACTACTTCATCGCACCAATTATTTCAAATGAATAACTAAACTTAAGATACCAAATCCCTAAGTTCAGAGTTCCCATAAGATATCTTAAAATCCTTTTTACTGCTGTCAAATATGATTCTTTTGGGTCTGATTGAAATCTAACACACAAGCAAATGCTAAACAAAATATCAGGTATACTAGAAGTCAAGTAAAGCAAAGATTCAATTATTCCCCTAAATTTTATTTGATCAACATATTTTCCTTTTGGGTCCTTATCCAACTAACTGAAAAACTCATAGGTGTTCTAATAGGTTTAGCATTATCCATTTCAGACTTCTTGAGGATGTCCTTAACATACTTTGACTGACTAAGAAATGTATCTTCCTCAATTTTCTTAATGTTCAAACCTGGAAAAGTAACTTAAATCTCCCATTAGGCTCATCTCAAATTCACTACTCATTATTTAGAAAAATCATTATAAAGATTTTTATTTGTAGAACCAAAGATAATATCGTCAATATAAATTTTTACAATGAGTATATCATCTCCTAATTTCTTTAAAAAGAGAGTGGTATCCACACTTACTTTTTCAAAAGTGCTCTCAAAAGGAAAGTACTCAACCTCTCATACCAAGCCCTAGGTGCATGTTTTAATCCATGCAATGCCTTTTTAATTTAAAAATATGATTTGGGTATTTAAAATTTTAAAACTTTGAGGTTGTTTAACATAAACATCCTCTTAAATCATCCCATTTAAAAAGGCACTTTTAACATTCATTTGAAATAATTTGAATCCTTTAAAATAGGCAAAGGCTAACAAAACCTTAATTGCTTCAAGTCTTGCTACAGAGGTAAAAGTTTCCTCAAAATCAATTCCTTCAATCTGATTATACCACCTAACCACCAATCTAGCCTTATTTCTAATGATAACTCTTGAGTCGTTCATTTTATTTTTGAATATCCACTCAGTTCCAACTACACTTTGATTCTTTGGCCTTGCAATTACTTCTCACACATCATTTCTCACAAATTAATTTAATTCTTCTTGCAATGCCAAAATCCAAAATTTATCCAAAAGTGCTTGATTTACATTTGTGGGTTCTATCATTAAAATAAAGGCAGAATGATTTACTTCTTTGCTTAGTCCACGCCTAGTCCTAACAACATCATTACGTTCACCTAAAATCAATTCATTAGGGTGGTTTTTAGAAAATCTCAAATCTCTAGGCATCAGGTTTTCTATCTCCAAAATAATTTTCTCAATCTTTCTAGAGTTATTTTCTATTTCATCCTCTTCCAAATTTTGCTCTCCCAAAATTTCATATTCAACAAATACAACATGTGTGGCCTCCTCAACTATCAAAGTTCTTTTATTAAATACTCTATAAGATTTTCCAATACTATAGTATCCAAGAAAAATTCCTTCAACTGATTTTGGATTAAATTTTCCTAAGATAGATTTTCAATTATTATGTATGAACACCTTACGTCCAAATACATACAAATGTGATAAATTAGGTGTTTTACCCTTAAAAATCTCATAGAGTATTTTGTTTAATTTTGATTTATTATTCACCCTATTTAGAACATAATATGTTGTGCTAACCGCTTCAGCCCAAAAATATTTAAGAAGTGAATATTCTGTCAACATGGCTCGAGCGACTTCAATTAATGTTCTGTTCTTTCTTTCGACTATCACATTCTATTGAGGGGTCCTAGGTACAGAAAAATTATGATCAATTCCTTTTTCCTTACAAAATTTTTCAAATTTTTTATTTTCAAATTCTCCCCCGTGATCACTTTGGATTGTTAAAATCTCACGTTCTAGTTTCCTCTGAATCCAAGTAAAAAAAATCTCTAAACTCCTCAAATAATTCACTCTTATGATATAAAAATTTAACCCAAGTGAATATAAAAAAAATTATCTACAATCACAAATACGTATACCTTCCCTCCTACACTTACAGTTCCAACCAGTCCAAAAAGATTCATATATAAAATCTCCAAAGGTTTATTAGTTCTATGATCCTATTGGAATGAAAAGAGGACTTCACATGTTTTTCTAATTGACATACATCACAAAGGTGATCCTTAGTAAAGTCTAGTTTTGGTATAACTCTCACCAAATTTTTTTGAGTAATTTTCCTAAGATTTTTTTATGCTAGAGTGACAGAGTCTCCTATGCCATAAAGATGATTCATTAGAAATAGTTTTCAAAATAGGATTTGTATATTCTTCAAGTGTTGGGGGAATTATATATTCCTTGAGATCTTTCACTTTCAACTTAAGATATGTGTTTATGTCTTTTAGCACATTAATATCATATTTTAGATAATGCTCTCTATTTTCTGATTCATCTTTAAAATTCTTAAATTCTTTTTCCAATTGAGCATAAGATGATTTTAAAATATCATTCTTCTTATTCAATTCATCAAATTCATCAAGTAAGCTCATGTGGTTGTTATATATCAACGCATGATCTTTTCTAAGGATTTTATGTTCTCTTTAATATTCATGCATTTCTAAATTCACACTAGCATGTATTTTCTTAAGCTTTCTATATGCATCATGAATTCTTTCAGAAACTTCTAATAGTTCATCATATGTTAAGTCACATACCTCTTCTTGATCTGACTGATCAAGATTATCAACTATTAAGCACAATTTAGTGACTTCCTCCTCTTTTCTATTTCTGACGAATCCAAAGCCAAGTTTGCCCAGAAAGCTCTGTGGAATATCTTCTTTCCCTTCTTCATATTTGGTTTCTCCTCAACCTTCTCCTTACTAGGAGTGGCTTTTAGGTTGGGCAATCTGATTTTATATGTCTGGGTTTTCTACATTCGTAGCAAATCCATCATTAGAAACCTTAACATGTTTATTAATCTTACCTCTATTCTACTGCTTGCATCTCCTTTGCTTCCTTTTTAGAAAACTTCTAAATTGCCTAGTAATTAGTGTTGCAAATCTGTTTACATGACTTATATTTTGATGATTGACAAATACTATTGATTCTCTTAGACTTCCTGTTACTTCTAACTTTTCAGGAATCGAAGATCGGACGAACAAACGAAGCCAGTTCAAGATTGCATAGGTTTAGGGTTGAGTCAGTCTGTACTTTGTTTTTTTTTTTTTTCTCTTCTTGAGTCTATTTGTAATGTTCAAAGAGACTGATGCTAAGTAACCTACACACACACTTGAGAGACTTAGAATTTTTATTTTTACTCATATCGGCCAGAACAATATTTACATCGTCCTGGACGATCGGGCTTAAAACAGAAATCTAAACAAGGATTCTTAATTAAGGCAACCGTCATTAATAGATCGTCCTGGAGGATACATGTATCAGCTAAGATGATAAGCTCAAAATAGAAAGAAGTGCCGCCATAGACAATTAATGTATTATGTATTTTTTAATAATCGGCCAGGACGATATTCAAAAATTATGCCTTAATTGATCAGGAAACCAAGTGAGTAATTAAGGATGATTGATGCGATCATATCATCCTGGATGATCGCAGGATCGGCCAGGACAATCTATTCAAAAACCTTAGTTACTTCTGGACGATAAATATCAGACAGCTCAAATTCAGAGCGATGCTCTGGATGATTTTTCTCTGATTTGAACTGATCGGCCAAGACGATCGTGAGATCAGCCTGGACGATCAAGCCAATTTTAAATCATCCAGTTTGCATTCAGGGCGATGCTCTGGCCGATCTTCTGAGATTTGTACTGATCGGCCAGGATGATGTTCATATCGGCCTGGACGATATTGTCGGCAACTTGTAATTAATGAGTTCCTTTGAAGCTCTTCTATTTAAGAGTTCTTATTCAACATTTTGAACAATCTTTTGCTGCTGCCTTGACCTGAGAAGGCCTTGAGGAGAGAAAGAGAGAGAGGGAGAGAAAGAGGATCTTGTGAAGGGGAGCTTGTGAGGGGATTCACATGGGTTACTTCAAGGATCGCTCTGCTTCTTCTTCATCTAGAGTTTCTCATCCGTGGAAGGGTCGGTAGAGGTAAGGAGTCAGCATCTGATTGAGGTTCTCTGCCAGCTTCAGAAGGAAGCAAAAGGAGATAGGTTCTCTGCCTTGCCGAGGTGACAAAAAGAGGTTCTTTGTAAAGGCTTCTCCGCCTAGCTGTGGGGGCTAAAGGAGAGTCACGATTTTAGTGCAATACTCGGAGGGCGCCTCCGGGGAGTGGACGTAGGTCGAGTTGACTGAACCAATATAAATTTTTGTGTTCTTATTTCTTTCTTCCGCGCTTTAAATTTCCGCATTTATTTTTCTCGTGGTGTGATTTTGGTTTATGAGATTTTTACTTCTTTGTGAAAAGAATTTTTAAAATACCAATTCACCCCCCCCCCCCCCCCTCTTGGTTAGCTTGGGCAGTTCTATTGGGATTAACATCAATTAGGGCAATGTCATCCTCATCCTCAGGTTGTAACTGATCACTCTCTGACTCCTCCAGTTTCAGTGCAATGTTCTTTTCCTTTTGTTGTTCACCTGCATCAATCTTCCTTTAACTCACTCCTTTCTCATAAGCAATTAGTGAACCTAGATGATTATCAATAGAGTAAATATTTAAATCTTTAGATTCTATAATATCAATTATTTTTGCATCATAAGCAGTAGAAAACAATGAAGAATTTTATTAACCATTTCAGCATTCGTTAGCTCCCTACCTAATGCATACAAATAAGTGACTACCTGAGTGAATCTTGTGTACAAGTTAAATATAGATTCATTGGGTTTCATACAAAATAATTCATAGTCATGTAACAAGATATTTAAACTAGATTATTTTACTTCATTTATCCCTTAGTAAAGAGTTTAGTGGCTTTACCCTTAGAGATAGGATACGAAATGAACATATATGTGAAAATGTTGGAGTAGTTCCAGTAGAAAATAAGATTAGAGAGAGTCACCTTAGATGGTTTGGTCACATAAAACGGCTGCCTTCCAATGACCCGGTTAGGAGAGTAGAGGTATTAGATTTGACTTATGTTAAGAAAGGTAGAGGCAGACCTAAAAATACTTGGTTAGAAAATATTATGAATGACCTTTCTTTATTAGATTTAAACGAGAAATTGACCTTTAATATATAGGACACAATGGAGAAAATGGATTCATGTAGTCGACCCCACATAGTGGGATAAAGGCTTGATGTTGTTGTTGTTGTTGTATTCCTTAGTAAGTAATACAAAGTCTATCCCATATGTCCTTTCTGCTTTTGTAAGTGGAAACTCGTATGTAGTCTTCTCGCTTAAGTGCATAAAAGAAACTGTTTAAACATTTTGCATTAAGTTGTGTTAAGTTACGTGCTTCTATAGTCCAATATGTAAAGGGTGTTTCAACTATAATACGATCAATTAATCTAGTTTATTTTATATACTCTTCTTGAATTAAGATCCACAAATGATAATCTAGTGACTAAAAAAATATATACATGTGCGTTTTCCAAAAATTGAAAGGAATATTATTAAATAATGGAGTTCTAGTAATCAAGTACCCTTCAGGTGTGTTTCAGTTTCAAAAAGTAACCATGCTCATTTTTGAAAAAAATAGTTTAAACTTATAGTTTTGAAATAAAGCTCTGATACCACTTGTTGATTCTTGATTAGGTTGTTAAACCAAGTTAATGTCCCAAGGCTAACCAAGAGGGGGGTAAATTAGTAATTTTAAAAATTACTCTTAGTTTTTAAAAATTAAAAACATTCTAAAGATTTTAGGCAAGTTAATTGATAATATTTGAAAACAAATTTTTTATTCATAGAATAAAAACTTACAGAAAATAAAATGCAAAAATTTAAATGACACAAAGATTTATGTGGTTCGGTCAAACATGACCTACATCCACTCCCTGAAGACTCCTTCTTAAGGTATTATACTATTACCAAAGTGACTCTTCTTTTGGCCCCAAAGTAAGGTAGATAAGCTTTTTCAAAAACCACTCTTCCACTAATTCCTAGTGCGATAGAGTACCGCCGTCCTTTCACACTCTCCAAGTGTCGGCAGAGAACCATCATCCTTTCACACTCTCCAAGTGTCAGCAGAGAACCATCATCCTTTCACACCCTCTAAGTGCAGGCAGAGTACCTGATCTTCTTCATATTTCTTCTCACAAGCAATCTAAAAAGATAAGAGGAAGAGTGATAACCTCAATTATAAAGAGATCATTATCCTTGAGTAATCTTATGAACGCTTCACACTCCACTTACAAGAAATCTCTCTCAAACACTCTCTCAAACTCCCTCCTTCAATTTTCCTTGAAAGATCATGAAGACAAGACTCTCTCACTTCAATTTTAGTGGACCTTTTATACAAAAGACACAAAAAACCATCCAGAAAATAAAAAATTTCAATTTTGAGCATGACAATCGTACAATACAATCAGATTTTATATGTACGAATAGTTCAAATATTATTGCATATGAACCTATTATGAATTGGTATGAAATCATTTTGTACCCGATCATTGTCTGGTACTAACCAAGTTCGTTCGGGACGAACAGTTAGAAAATTTTCAAAATTCATCTATACAAAATGGAACCCAAATATTTCGTACTCTGGATGGCATACATATGATGACATCATCATTCCGTATGATTAGTTATAAAAATTTTCAAATTTATCCTAACAAAACATCAGGACAAAATAGGACCTCACAATTTCATACTCTCGAAGACATGTATGAACAGGGTTCATTCAATATGATCCATACTCAGAAAAAAAAAATTGAGCGAGAAGGGACCCATCAATTTCATACTATGGAAGGCATGCACCAACTAGGTTCGTACAATATGTTCCATACTTAGAAATTTTTTTTTGAGCGAGAAGGGATCCATCCATTTCGTACTCTGGAAGGCATGTATGAACTAAGTTTGTATAGTATGATTCATACTTAAAAAATTTTCTTTTTGAGTGAGAAGGGACCTATCCATTTCATACTATGGAAGACATGTACGAACTAGGTTTGTATAGTATGATCCATACTTTAAAAAAAATTATTTTTGTTCGTTTGATTGCTCATTAGGAAATAAATAACTGACCATATCATCCCGTATGAATGGATATCATACATTACAATTAGTTTAAAAAATGTGAATTTTAAAACCTCTCACGATGTATGTGTGTGCTCAGTTACTCAATTATAATCATACTCTCTCATACTCAATAAAATGAAAAATATAGACTTCAATTATAATAAACTCTAAACTAATCTTGATTTGATGTCTTCAATAATCCGAATTATGATTTCCCTGAAATGTTAGTACACACAAGAGCAAAAACAATTCTTCCAAAATATGTTAGGAGAAATAATAATCAAATTAATAATATTTGGAATCATAAAAAATATATAAGTTGTAAGAATATCAAACATGCAAGAACTAAGTAGCAACTATCTCAATAGATGTGGTAGGAATTTTTGCTCCACTTATTGACACCAAGCTTGAAAGGTTATATAACACTATTATATTTAGATTTTGGCCAAACTTGTTATATATAGGTGTACGAAGTAAAAAAGAGATATATGTGTAAGTGGTGTTATAGGTAGCTAATCTGACATATGCATTATAATAATAATATTGCATTTATATTAGTGAAATAAGTATAAGTAATACTTAAAATGAATGATGGAAATTCTAAAACTATATGTGAATTCTGATTAAATGTGAAAGTAAATACAAGTGAATCTCTAAATTCTAATATTCTTGAAGAATCTAAAAATCTCTGTGAAAGTGGCATTTCGAGCAAGTGGAAATGGAAAGAACACTCTAGAACATTAGAGGTTATATTTCACTATTTTATTTTCATCTTAATACTTTAATAATTCTTTATTTCTTTTTATTTCCTCTTCTTTATTTAAATATTGATATCTATGATGGGATATGAAAAGAAATCTACTAAGCTATCTATTATTATTATATTAATTTTGATATTTCAGAAAAATGAAAAGGCCCAAATGAGTTGATTTGGTGTAGAGGCAAGATTTTTGATTATGTAGCAAGGTACAATATTATAATCCAATATTTAATTATTTGATGTATAGACTTTTATTATCTAGATTAATATATTTATGTTTGAGAAAATAAAATTTGTTACATATTTTTTATGATTGGGAATTTTAGTAGCTCTGGTTGTTGTTAAGGATGGTTGAGTTATCTAATTATAGGTTCCGGTATTCCAACCTTCTTTCAATGCTAAGGTATTACAGGGTGGTGTCAAAGCAACAATTTAGAAGGATTGAAAATTGTAACTAGAGATATAGGAAATGATTTATATTAGTAAGGGAATGGAGTCTGAAGTTCAAAATAGTATTTTGTCTGCCAGTTATGCTAAGTATATGTATAATTAAATTCCCATGTTCTTATTTTTTATTAAAGTCTTTCTGCATCATAAACCCCCAATACAAAGAGGAAGATGATCGATAGAGTTCCAAAATATCTATAATATTTTAAAGTATAATTGGTGTGATGACTTCTTAATTGTTGATGCATTTTTTAGGGTTAGTGGCCCAACTGATGAGTGATGCTCAGAGCTGGATGGAAGGAGTTAAAGGGGTCAGGATTATTAAGCATTGATAGTTATTTTTGAGATTAAAGTCACCTCAGTTGAAAGCTGTTGTAGAGCCTTAAGTAGTTGAGGATTGGCTAATGAGAATAGAGAAGTCATTTGATAGCATCTAATGCTCAAATGGTAGAAGCATTCCATTGGCAATGTTTCTACTGGATGGAGTGGAAAAGCATAGGTGGATAAGTTAGTGTAGGGAGATATTTCAAGGATGAGAAAACGTTGAGATCAATTGGACGGAGTTTGTATAGACTTTTAGGAACTACTTTATTTTACCATCTACAATGAAGCAGATGTATGGGTCATTTCTATGGTTGATACAAGGGAATAAGATGGTGATGTACTATGAGGTGGAATTCATAGATCCTCAGTTAAACAACACCCTTGAAAAGAAGTGTTACAACGTTTATAAGGATTGAGGGATAGTTTAAGGAATCTCATGGATTCATTCCATATTGGAGATTTTTTCCCTCGTAGAGAGAGTGAGGTTTATGGAGTATGATTTGATGTCCATTTAGCAGTAGTGAGATGCTAGTAGAAAGAGGTATGGAGAAGAACATTCTAAGAGTGCATTTAGAGCAAAAAAAGTCTAGAATAGAGATTGGTGACCCCAGGAGGGGGGATCTGTTGTATCTTGGAGCACTAGGGATTCTATATATAAAAATCTAAATTTTTTAAAACTAGTTAAAATGGAAAATTTCTAAATCCCTGTTTGATTTTCAGTGTAGGAGAGAGAAAGGAAGAATGGTGATTTGTAGCAATCAGGTACTTTTTTTTGCTTTATGTTAAAATTGCTCAAATCACTGTAGTTGACTCTTTATTTTCAGAGATTTTGATTTTAAGTATTTGATTCTCCCTATAACTAATTTTCTTATATTTTTGCTAAATTTAGTAAATTTTAATAACACAACTTTTTGTAATTTTTTATATAGATTATCCATGCATTTTCATTGTAACATTTATTGATAATTCTAGTGTATCCCAAAGTGTATAGTCTGACTCAACAAGAGGTGAATGAGGCACTAGATGTGGTGATAGTTAAGACATTTATTTCTACAATCTCATGTAAAATTTTATTTGATTCTGGTGTGTTGGTGGAATTTTGGAAAACAGGTTTTGAAAAATATTAGTTTTCTTTGGGGATTTTAAGATTAAGGTTGAGTTCTAATTCTAAGGTCGAATCGACTCGTTAGAAAGAGTATATCACCCCGAAGGACGAAAATAAACTTTCATAACGGTATTCAGACTTAGAATTATGTAAACTCATCTTGAATACTATGATCGGGTTCTAAGAAGAACTTTATATGGCCCCGAGGGGACAAAGTATAGTTCAACTAAATACCCAATTACAATATTCAAGAAACATGATCGTCGCATTCGCATCCAAAGCCTTATCGAAGAAGGATGTATCTCCCCAAAGGGAAATGACACCATTCTACGATAATTCTTCTAATGCGACCATGATGATCATTATTTAACTTTTCCCAAAGAAATCTAATGAAGTTTTAGAAATTGAGTTTTCTTTAAAATCAGGTGTGTGGGGTTCCAAATCTCCTACGAGCACAAGCCCTCGTAGTTAATTACATCGTAGGGAGATAAAATCTCCTACGAAAACTCTCGATTAAAATAATGGCAGAATTTTGTTTAGAGTTTCTAGGAGTGATATCAAAGTATGAATAGAATTATTAGAAAATCAAAAGGGAATGGATCAGAATTGAGCAGTTATTAACGGAGTTAAAGGATGAGAGGTAGGGGACACTTTGAGATTCCAGAACCATCCGGAAGTGTCCCAACTTAATCTAAGTGTTGGGCTTTATGTTTTAGGATTGAAATGAAGCTTTAATTAGAATTGAGCATTTTATTAGAAATTTGGGATTATATTCCCGAAGTTTGGGGTCTTATAATCAAAGATCTGCCCCGAAACCTAAATCTATTTTGGACACTGGACCACAGTCGTCCGATCCTAACTAATGCAGTGCAAGGTCTGGACTTACCCCGGCCTGGATTTGGGAGCCAGCTAACCACCTAATCGATTTAAAAGAGATAAGTCTGGTCTTTTATGAAAGAGTGGTAGGGACGTTATAATTAAAGTTTTGGGGAGGCGGAGCCGACATCTAGAGATTCTCCTAATTGGCCCCTTTGACTTATGTTGGGTGCTAAAATGCTAAGGACTATGAAATTAAAATTTTGACTCTTTAATTTGTATCTAATGCGATGCATGCTGGTTAACAACCTCAAATCAAATATGCTTGAAATTTTAAAAACAGGCTTATAAAATAATTTTTTTAGAAGACTGAACTTCCCCAGGTCCGGCACCTCGTCCTCATAGGTCAGACTATCCGGACTCTACCCGCAGGCGGGGAAGGGTCTAAAGCAAGGAAAGAGTAATGCAGAAATATGCATGCGACCCCGGGGTCCATCCCAGGCTAATTCCCTAGATTCGTTATCTTTCTATGTTATTTAGACTCACTAAAATTTTAGACTTTTAAAATTATGAGTAGAAAACTTTCACACCCTCACGAGCCTCACGTATCCAGGCGAAAACAAAAAGCGGCATGCAATCGCCAAAAAAATTAGTAAAAACAAGTAATCCTAAAGGCAATCAAATCATCACATCAAATACAAATTAATTAATAAATGTCCATAGGCAGAATTGCCTTGCTTATTACAAACCAGAATATTATAGAAAGTAAAGTGGCCGGGCACCACTGACAACAACTCGGATTCTAAACCTAGTAATGACGCAAGTTATTTTGAGTGGGATACTCTCAATCTTCAAATCTTTAAATCTTCAATCTCATTCTTCTTTTGACTCCTTTTCTTCAATCTTCTTGGAATCTTCGTAGCAGATTACCCAAATGGATAAGAGGGCACTTCCCTCTAAGGGGGAAGGCCACTCTTTTCTCTTTGGGTAAGGAAGAGGTATGATCCAAATTTGGATTTCCAAATGGAAAAGGAGTGTTCCCTAAAGGGGTATCCTTTCCTCTTTGGAATCCAAGCTTTGGATCTATGTATCCCAACTCAAAATCAAACTTTCACAACACTTGACACTTACACAAATTACATTTATATATAAAAAAAAAAAAATCTAGACTCACCTGCAGGGTTATCCTAAGCAATTAATATATAAAAAGCAGTTATTCCCAAGCAGTTGTATATGAGCAGAAAATAAAGTAAACACACTGGCCACGCTCTTTTTATGATTTGGGGGGGGGGGCTTTAGCAGCTGAAGCACCTGTGCAAAGAGTTTATAATATTTATGCATTTTTTTTTATTTGCCCCCTTTTTATATTGCCCTGCATGAGCGTGGCCACCTGCAGAAAACTGTGTCAACATCTAGATCGTACCTAACCTAAGGGAAATCTAGTCGCCAAACACATCAATTCATCCATGGAGTACAGAAAAAGTGAGCAGACACAGCAAAGTAATTTCATCCACAACATGCAGTGAAAACTACGAAAAATCCAGCACACAGCAGTAAAGTAAACACCGGCCTAACCTAGATCTAGAGTTGGTTGTCCTAGCACATCATCTAAAGTGTGTGAGAAAGGTCGTGTGGCTGGGATAGATCCTAAAGTAGGTGATTAGTTGAAGTTGTCTAAAAGTTTGGATTTGTTAAGGCTTAGAAGGGGATTTAAATTAAAATTTAAGTATTAATGAATTAAAAATTTTAATTAAACATATTTTAGAAGTTAATTTATTGCTACCTTTGTTTCACACCGAGGCTGTGAAGTTTATTTCACCTTCCTTGGGGCTAAGCTAATAGCCTCGTAGGCCTGGGTTACCCAGTAGCAATCGGGTTTGATTAAGTTATTTAAATTGGTTAGAATTAAAAGAGTGGATTAATATAAAAATGAGTTAGTTACTGATTTTTAAAGTTTGGTTAATTTAAGTTTTCCATCAATTGATTCGTGGCGTTGTGCCACCAGGCTCGAGGAACCAGCCTCCTTAGGACACTTAGCCCCGCAGCCCGGAGTAGTCCAGCCGATAAACCATATTAATGTAATTAAATTAGGGATTTTTAAAATTTTAAATAGTTAAAGATTAATCTATTTTAAGATTTAACACCCCTTAGAATCCACTCGTGGCGTTGTGCCACCAGCCTCCTTAACACTTAGCCCCGCAGCCCGTAGTAGTCCAGCCAATAAACTTTATCTTTAGGGTGGTTGTTGTGTTTTAAAGGGTTTGTTAAGTGTTTTAAACATTAAGCCAATATTTTCTGGAGTTTTAGAATAAATTTGAGTTTTATGAATTTTTTAGAATATTTTAATAATTTAATTAAGGGGTTGAAAATTAACTTTTTAATTAAGGTTAAACTCTGGAATGTTTATATTTTATTAAAATACTAGACCTTACTACAATCAGTTAGAAGGTAAGTACGTTGAAATCGGATTTTTCTACATTTTATTACGAAGGTTTGAAGTTTTGAACTAATTTTGAACTATGGTTTGACCAATTTGTTGACTTTTTGAAATATTACAGTTTTCTGAAATTTAATATTTTTAATAAATATTAGAGCTTATTAGGAGTTGAATGCAAGTGAGGTTAGGTGATTTAGATTTTTCTGGAATTAGTTATGGAAGTTTGAAGATTTGACTACTTAATAATTTTTGGAAATTTCTTAATTAGAGGGCTTTTTTTTATTTTCCTCCAAATGAATCCCAATCTCCTTGAAATCAACTCCAAAGGTCAGAAATGACCTAAGGAGAGATTCTCAAGTGTTTGGGAAATTTTTGGAAATTTTAATATTTTTTAATTAATTAAATGAATTAAATATTGATTTTCACTTAAAATTAGATTAAGGTTCAAATTGCTGTCAAAAATTTTTGATTTTAATTTTCATTGGTTGAAGGTTTAATGCTGGTCAGTTAGAGGGGTTAAACATAATTTTTGGGTTTAAAAAGGATTTATTAGATTTTCGGGAAGGTTTCAAGGCTTAATTAAGGCTTAAACTTAGGAAAATTAATTAGGGATCTAAATGATTTCAGAAATCAGTGAAAATTTTCCTAGTGGCTGTACATGTCACTAGGTTCAAGTGTTTGAAGTTCCAACTCAAGAGGAAGTGAATCCTAATTATTGAAAATATTCTAAATTTTCTAAACATGTCCTTAATTATTGTCCTTAATGTCACTAGATTTAAATAGGATTGAATCAAATCTTCTCTAACCCTTGAACAAGCATGGATGAAATACATAAGCATCACACTCAAGTCCTTAAATCTAGGAGAACCTAGACTAGGTGGTGTGTGTACCTTAAGCATGCAAGAACTAACATAATCAACTTAACTTAAATCTTGATTAGTGAATAGTTGAAGCACAACTATGCACTAATCACTCCCCATCAATGTTATTCAATCAAGCTCAATCTAGGTTTAAAGTTTCAAAAGATCTCTCAATTATGTTAAAGGTTTAATATATATAATTTTAAAATAATTTTCGAAATATAGGTAATTTCATATGTAAACCTATAAGGATATTAATTTTAAAATAAGATAATTTAAAATAACATTAAAATAAAATTTTGAAACTTGAGAGATCCACTGATTTTCAAGGTTATGTGAAAATAATTTTTAATTTTCAAAATATTTAATATAATATTAATTAAATATTAAGGATTTTAAAAAAAATCAAATAAATCAAAATAAATTGAGTTTTAAACTTTGAAAATAGTTTTAAATTAAAATATTTGAAATTCTAAAAATATTGATATATTATTCAATTTTTTATGAATTTACTTGATTTTAAAATGAATTTTTAAAGTTCAATGCTAATTAAAGCATTTCAATTGATTTAAAATTAATTGAATCTTAAGAATTATTACTAAATAATATTAAATTAATTCTTAGTTACTCTCTGGAAATTCAAAACAGACTAAAATAATTTTCTCTTAAAATTTAGAAATATTTTGGTTTATTTTAATCAAATAATAATTAAAATAACCTACTAGTTAATATTTAAAATTACTTAAAATATATAGAATATTTTGAAGAAATTTTATTTTTAAATAAAAGCCCTTGAAAATACGAACAGTTTGACATATTATATGGATTTTTTGGATTTGTATTTTATTTTTAACATTTTTTTGAAGTTTCTGGTAATTAAATGGTTTTAATTTTAATTACAACCCTTTAATTAAACCGGCGGCCAATCATTAGGACAGGTGGCGGGCACGGGATCAAACGCGTGGCGGCGGCGCAGGGTTCACGCGTTTTCCACTTAACCACGTCAGCGCGTGGTCAAGGCCGTCTGATCGTCCGCACATCCGATCTGTCGGTCCAGATCGAATCTCGCGTTTTGATCTCGTGAGAAGAGATCGGACGGCTGATCTCTGATCGCGCGGTTTCGAACGGATGCTGGGGATCTCGCCAGCTCGTAATCCATACAAACATTAGATACACGCGATTGTATGGACCGCGGGATGACGAGATCCGAGCCGTTGATCATCAAATCAATGGCTCACAAAACGTACACCTGCAGCAGCCTACCGAGACGCCCTAGAATACGTTTTTTGCCTCGTTCTTTTGATCGGATCGATCATTTTCAATGAAATTTTAAGTAAAGATTGAAGACATGAACAGAAATCGTGGGGGAGGGTTCATTTAACCTAAAACATCCTATACAAAGAGCTAAATAACCCTATCTAATGTGTACTAAATCTAGAGTTTTGAGGGATTATACCACTGGATCTTCGATATTTCTGGATGGATGAGCTTGTAGATTGTCCAAGTGTAGATCCCCAACAGAAAATGGAGCTCGAACACGTCTGGATTGGCCGCTACAAGCTTGGGACGGACTAGGTGGTGGGCTCACCGGAGAACTCGCCGCCGGTAACGTGCAACCACTTGGGTTTTATAGTGGGGAGGTAGAGGAAGCTCCAAGGATCTAAAACAAACAAAGAGCTCTCTCTTGGAGGCTAGGATGAGTGAGAGAAAGTGCTTTGATCCAATGCTCTCAAAATCAACTTTTTCCCTATTCAAATGGCCTGGGTGAATTTGGATGGCTGGGATTGACTCCTGGGCTCTCCAGATGATGCCACCTGTCCCTGGGAAAGCTGGAAGGCTGCCCCAAAGGCTGGACATGCCTCATTCCCATTGGGTGGACTTGGGATGAGTGGAGGAGAGGGATTGCCATTTATGGCTAAACCAGGGGCAGAGCTCGGTTAAGGGGCCTATTAGAGAGCTTTAGGGCACTGATGGGTCGGCCTTGGGCAGTTAAATCAGGGGAAAGTAGGTAAAAGGCTGATTAAGACCTTTTGGAAAGGTCTAAACCTTTGGTTTGACTAAATTGACCAGTCAACTGGTCAAGGGGGCTGAGGTGGCATCCAAGCAGGTCATGGAGCCTTTCCAAATGGCTGGATGGGTGTGGCTTGAGCTGGGTTCAATGGGTTGAAGGGTTTGACCACACAAATGGTTCTTTAAACTTTGAGTTGACTGGTTGACTAGTCAACCCCATCAAGGGTTTATGGAATTGCACCTAGGTAATCCAAATGGGCTGATTAGGTGGATTGGAGGGTGATTCCAAGAGTCATGTTTGTCAATTGAATTAAGAAAGCTTAATGGGCCCTTAATGGGCTTTTAGGCTAAAACTAGTTGACTTGGTCAACCAGTTGGGTTCAGGGGCTTGAAATGGATTCAAGATATTCAGACTGTAGTCCTGAGTCTATTGGATGTGGTCCCAGGGTTTGGAGGGGTCAATTTGGTCCAAATCACTATTTGAACCCTTAAGGGCTTGTTTGGTCAACCTAGGTTGACTTGGTCAACCAGGTTGACCCAGGGTCTGGGTTTGGGCTCAACATGTTTGAAATGATATTTCAAGTCCAAAGGAAGTGGTTGGATGGCCTAAAGAGGTCATTTGGGTCAAAACACATGTTTGGATCCTTAAAGGGCCTCTTGGGTCAAACCTGTTGACTTGGTCAACCAGGTTGACCCAAAGGTTGGAAATAGGTTCAAAAGATTTGAAATGACATTTGAAACTTGTCAAAGGTGGTTGCATTCAATTTGGAGCTCATTTGGTTTGAAATCTCTATTTGAGCCCCATAGGGGCATTTTGGTCAATTTTGACCCATTGATCAACTATGGTCAAAAATGGGTCTGGAAAATGCAGTTTACTGCTCAATGGGTTAAAATCAAGGGTCTAGAAGTGATTGGAGGCTTGGATAAGGGTTCCAAGGTCAAGATCTCAAAGGGGTTAGGTTCAGTGGCATAGGCTGTAAATATTTGAAGGTTTTACAGCCTTTGAATTTTAATTCAGATTCTGGGGTTAGAGACCTCAGAATGAGCTCAAAGTTGGAGGGTAACCTCTAGAGACATGTCTTATCACTTTGCAAGTGATAGACCCTGAATCAGAGATCATTTGGCTGGATTTTGAAATGTTTGAAAAAAAACCTCTAAAAAGGGTCTTTAGGACAAGGCCTTGAGACTTAGGATTTGAGTCTGAATTTCTGGATTCTGAAATGAATTTTAGGTTTGAATAATTAAAATTGAAATATCCAAACCATTTACAATCATGTTGTGATTGTTAATTGATGGATAGGGTCAAGGCTAGATTAAGGATAGGATCAAAATCTAGGTTGAAATTTGGATTCTCAAGTGGATTGAGTCAAGGTTTGGATATGTTTGAAATTTGAATTAATTTGGATTTGAATTGGATGGAGTTTGAGATTCAAATTGATCACAGGTAGGAATCAAATTGAAATTGGAGTGGATCAAATATAGGAATTGATTTGAGGTTGAGGTTGATCAAAGGTGGAGATTGATTTAAAGTTGGAGTGGTCCTAAGATCTAGAAGAATTCTAAGATCTAGGATTTAAGGGAATCCTAGGCTCTAGAGTAGGCTCTAAGGTCTTGGATCTAGAAGGATCCTAAGGTCTAGAGTAGATCCTAGGGTCTAGGATTAAATCTGGATTCTGGAAGGGTCTTAGTGACCTCATACAAAAATGAGGTCAACATGGTGCCAGTCATTTTTTTATTAAAGTATGTGCTAGATACATTGAGTTTGATTTTTAATGTATTAGCTTCTAGTCTGTCTGTTTTGCCGACAAAAGATTTTTTGGTAGCCAATTAGATTTTATGTGGTCGTGTGATTGAATATTCTTCCAAAATATAATGATTTCCAAATTTATCCATTGATATTCTTTTAAAAGCTTTCTAAAACTTAATTTATGAATCCCACTCTTATACCACTTGAAAGTTTATGAATATAGTTAAACCTCTAAGAACTAGCGTGAGGCTAACTAAGAGGGGTGGGGGGGAGGGGCGTGGTAAATTGGTAATTTAAAAACTTCTTTAAGAAAAAGAAAATCCTTTTAATGAAAATTTAACACTTTATGCAGAAACAAATAATTTTAGTTACAATAATAAAAATCCCAGATTTCAACCACGCAGTTATCACAAAAATAAATGTTGAAAATAAAGTAAAAAAATAAAACTAAGAACAAACATAGTAGAGATATATAATTGTTCAGTCAACCTGACCTACGTCCACTCCCCGGAGTCACTCACTCCTTGTATTGCACTACCCCTATAGTGACTCTCATTTTTCCTCCACGGTAAGGAGGAGAAGCCTTCACAAAATCATTTTCACTAGCCCGATGAAGGAAGAGAATCTGGAATCCTTTTTTATCCTTCTAGGGAAGGTGGAGATCCTCGAATCCTTTTTTTTCCTTTTTGGAGATGTAGATAACCATGAATCCTTTTTCTCCCTTCTTTAGAAGGAAGAGAACCATGAATCCCTTTCACCCTTCCCTGTGTGGCGGACTTGCCAGGTCCTTTGACACCAAAGAGATATTCTTAATCCCAAAACTTCCCTCATGATAAACCGTAATTATGATTGTACAAAGGCACAAGTTTTTTGAAGAAACCATGTGGAACCCCCACCACACTCCCTTGAAACCCATAAGGATCTTCTCCCTCTCAAACTCCACCATTACCTCTCTTACTTTCCAGGCTCTCTCTTCAAAATTTCTCCCAAAGAATTGAGGCTCAATGCATGCCAAAAACTCTTTTCAAATTCTTATAAGAAAGCTTAAACAGAGGGCTTCAAAAACCTCTAAAATTTAATTCATCCATAAAAGATCATACAATATGATCGTCCAATACGATTTATCGAATTTGACCTATTAGTACTATACAATCACTATTTAGTACAATACAATCAGTTCAAATTTTCCTATTAATGTTGTATGATCATCAGTATGAATGGCCAATCATACAGTATAATTAGTTTAACTAAAATGCAGTTCATCTAAGATGAATCATGGGATGACCAAATATCAATTTTGTTGATCATATAATATGATGCATTTTGTACAATACGATCAAAATATAAAAATTAAGCATATTCAATTGATTTATCACAAGATTAAATTAGATAATATTTTAAGCATTGTATAACATGATTAGGTTCGTATATTACAATTAGAATAACTTTTCAAATTAAAATTTTTGCTTAATTTAATAAAAGGTGGGGTTTCCAATTATAATAGAACATCTAGTATGACATGATGTTTGTACTATATGAATTATTATATTTTAAAATTATTTTTAAAGAAAAATTAAATGTTTTAATTAATTTCTGTACCACTAGATTGTATAGTATAATCCATATCATAAAGTACAATGTATAAAAAAATTTAAACATTTTAAAATATTTTTATTGATGTTATATGTGTATGCATGGTCACCAGGCTAGCATATACCTTATAAGACTTGACTAAGGAAATTAAAATAATAATTGAAAATTATAGACTATTTCAACATAACCTATTCTACCCAATCTTGAGCCCTAAATCTTTAAAGAATTGTGTATGTTGTACCTAAAATGTTAGTTAATACAAATAAATATATAATGAAAATACTAAGATACATAAAGATATGATCCATAATATTTGTTATCATCATAAAAATAAACTTGTGAGCTCGATTTGCAATAATCTCCCCTTTTTTTATGATAGCAAATATTACTGGTTGAATTTGTAAGCTAAAAATATTTTCTCATAATCTCCCGCTCATTAAGATAGTTATATTAAAAAATTGGGAAAGTAAAAAGTTTTTTTTTTTAATTAAAAAAAATTTGAAACTAATTAACAAGTAAATATAATAATGAACTTCCTTCCTTTAGTTGTTTAGATAAGTCAATTATCACTTACCAAAAATTTTACTTAAAAAGGAGGTAAATTTTTCATTTTAAGAAAAAATGTGATTAGAGAGAAGTGATTTGATTCTCTTATGAATATATGGAAACCAATGTAATTTGTGTGTGTTGATCATAGAGACTACAAAAAAATGAAAAATAAAATAAAAGATCACAAACATAAAAAACTTTTTACAAATTCAAAACACAAAGAAAAACACATAAAATAAATGCATTCACAACAAACTAAAAACATACACGCATGCATTAACTATAAAAACACACAAACATAACTTTATACCTCATCATCTTGCTCATGGTTTGATGATTTAGAGGATAGGACTACCTAGGACATTTTTTTTACTTTTTATCATTTACCCTAATTACAATTAGCTTATTTTTATCCTTTTCTTTTGCACAAAAAGTTTTTAAATGAGGGCACTTATTTTCATGTGTTCGGATTTCCTACACCCAAAAAAATAATGTTTGAGGCAATCTTAACATTCTTCATATTTTTACCTTTGTTCTACTTTTGTTGATGTTCATGCTTGATCTTTAGTAAAATTTTAAATTCACTTGTTATTAATATTATATCCTTGCTGTCATCATCTACTAGGTTGCTTTCACCCATGTCTTCATCTTTTCGCATTATAGTTTCACCTTCATCCAAAAAGTCTTTAACTCACACTTTGCTCATTGGAGATAAAGGAGCCAATCAGATTTTTAATAGAATAATTATTCAAGACTTTTGATTAACATATAGCAGTAACTTTAGCATTAAATTTATCAGGTAGACAATATAAAACTTTATTGATCTTTTCAAAGTTGGAATATTCTTTACCTAAAGCATATAATGATGTCACTATTTGAGTAAACCTAATATACATGCCTATAATAGTCTCATAAGATTTCATAAAAAATAGTTCATAATCAAGTATTAAAATATTTAACTTAAATTATTTGACTTCACTAGTACCTTCATATGTAGTGCATAATCTATCCCAAATTTAGTTGACACCAGTGCATGTAGAGACTCTAATATAATCTTTAGAATTTGAAGCATAGAAGAAATAATTCAAATATTTAGCATTCAATTGAGCATAAGTTCATTCTATTATACTCCTTTCAATAAAAGAAATATCAATTTTGACTCCATCTATAATACGTTATGGTACAAAATAGCCAATTTCAATCATATGCCATAATTGATAATCTATTGATTGCAAGAGAGTAGATATGAGGATTTTTTTAAAGTTAAAAGAAATATTTTAAATAACTGTGGTTGAGTGATTGGAAATTCTTCCATAATATCATGATTTCCAAAGTTAATCATTGATCTTTTCACAAGTTTCTAAAATTTAATTTATGAATCATGCTCTAATACCACATAAAAGTATGTGAAGGTAGTTAAACCTCTAAGAACTAGCCTGAGGCTAATAAGAGGGAGGTGAATTGGTAATTTAAAAACTTTTTAAGAAAAAGAAAATCCTTTTAATGAAACTTTATCACCTGATGCAGAAATAAATAATTTTAGTAACAATAATAAAAATCTCATATTTTAACCATGCATTTATCAAAAAAATAAATATAAAAAATAACTGCAAGAAAATAAAACCAAGAACAAACACACCAGAGATTTATAGTGGTTCGGTCAACCTAACCTATATCCACTCCTTAGAGTCACCCACTCCAGGTATTGCACAACCACTATAGTGACTCTCCTTTTCCCCCATAGTAAACAGAGAAGCCTTTACAAATTTTTTTTCACCAACCCAGTGAAGGCAGAGAACCTAAAAACCTTTTTCCCCCTCTAAGTAAATGCAGAGAACCTTGAATCCTTTTTTCCCTCCTAAAGATTACAGAGAACCAATAATCCTTTTTGTCCATCCTAGAGAAGTTAGAGAACCACAAATCTTTTTCATCCTTTCTTGTGTGGCGGAGTAGCCGGATACTTTGACACCAAAGAGATCTTCTTCTTCCCAAAACTTTCCTCAAGACAAACCTCGACTATTATGGTATTAAGGTGCAAGCTTACCAGAGAAACTGTGTGAAACTCCCTCCATACTCCCTAGAAATATACAAGGATCTTCTCCCTCTAAAACTCTACCCTTTACTCTCTCCTTTTCTAGTCTCTCTCTTCAAGTTTTCTCTAGAAAAACTAAGACTCAATGCATGTCAAAAACTCTTATAAAATCTTATGAGAAATCTTAAATAGAGGGCTTAAAAACCCTTAAAATTTAATTCATCCATCAAAGATCATATAGTATGATCATAGGATTATCCAGTACGAAGTGCATAATTTGACCTATTAGTATTATATGATCACCAATTAGTATAATACGATTAGTTCAAATTTTCCTTTTAGTGTTGTACATTAATCAATATAAATGGCTAGTCATATAGTTTGATTATTTCAACCAAATCTTGGATGAATCATGGGATGAACAAATATCTTCTTTGTTGATCAAATTATATGATCTAGTTTATACAATATGTTAAAAAATATTAGATTTAAACAGATTCAATTGATTAATTATAAGATTAAATTAGATAATATTTTAAACATCATACATTATGATTAGGTTCGTATAGTATGATTAAAATAACTTTTCAAATTCAAAATTTTTCCTAATTTAATGAACAGTGGGTTTTCCAATTATAACATATCATCTAGTACAATGTAGTATTTGTATTATATAAATTATTATATTTTTAAAAGATTTTTTTAGAAAAATTAAATATTTAATTAATTTCTATAGTAACATATCGTATAGTATGACCCATATCGTATAATATGATGTACACAAATATTTAAAATATTTAAAATTGTTTTTACTCCACTTGTATATGTGTGCATGATCACCAGGCTAGAATATACCAATATAAGACCTGACTAAAGAAATTAAAAATAAATAAATGAAAATTACATAATCTTTTAACATAAGATATTTTACCATCTTGAGCCCTGAATCTTTAAAAAATACTGCATGTTGTACCTAAAATATTAGTCATTACACAAACAAATATAGAAAGTAAATAAGGTTGCAACATAAACTTAAACTCATGAGCTTTAGAAGTACTTTTACTTGAAGAAGATATTCAACAAAGGTGGATGAGATATTTCGCTAAATTTTTCAATGAAGATTGTAAGAATATGATTTACTTTAGTGACCTTAACATCCTAAATGAAAATAAAAATTGTTTTATTAGCTTACTAATAAAATAAAAGATAGAGAAGATTTAAAGAAAATGAAGTGTGGAAAAGATGTTGGACCTGATGACATTCTAATAGAGGTGTGGAAATTCCTAGAAGAAGAAGGAATTTATTGGCTTACTAAACTTTTTAATGTTATTTTGAAGACAAATAAAGATGTCAGATGAGTGAAGAATGAGGGTGTTTATTCTGATTCTTAATAAAAAAGGTTATGCACAAAATTTTGCAAATTATAAAGGAATTAAGTTAATGTGTCATACTTTAAATCTTTGGGAGAGAGTTATGGAGCATAGATTATGATGTGTTTCTAATATTTCTCAAAACAAATTTGGATTCATACTGGGTTGGTCTACTATATAAGCTATACATTTATTGAGTGATTTGATGGAGAAGCATGGAGAGAATAAAAAGGATATTCATATGATATTTATTGATTTAGAGAAAACATATGATAAAGTTTCAACATAAGTGCTATGGAAAGTTTTAGAAAAGAAATGAGTTAATAATTCTTTCATTCAAATCATTAGGATATGTATGCCGGTGCTGTAACCTGTGTTCAAACATAAGGTAATTTGACTAAACATTTCCCTGTTTCTATTGTATTACATCAAGGATCAGCCATAATCCCATGCCTTTTTGGTATAGTCATGGTTGTTTTCACTAGACATTTGCAAGAGGTTATACCCTAGTGTATGCTTTTAGTAGATGATATTCTTCTTATTGATAAGATTGGAGAGGGAGTTGAAGGTGAACTTGAATTATGGAGGTTAACCTTAGAGATTAATGGTTTTCATTTGAGTAGATATGAAATTGATTATATGGAGTATACTTTTAGAAATAATAAATCTAGTGGAGTGTTTATGACTTTGGGAGATAAAGTCATTAGTAAGAGTGCCTATTTTAGATGTCTTGGGTCTAATGTTTAGAGTGATAGTGAAATAGATGGTGATATTATTAGCAGAATTCAAGTTGGATGGTTGAAGTGTATGAATGCATCAGGTTTGTTATGTGATAGAAAAGCCTCTGTCAAACTTAAGGGAAATTTCTATAAGATGGAGCTGATACCTATAATGCTTTATGATGCAAAATGCTGGCTATTAAAAGAGAAGCATAATACTAAGTTAAGTGTTACAGAAATGATGATGCTTAGGTGGATAAGTTGCTTTACCCTTAGAGATAGGATACAAAATGATCATATATGTGAAAAGGTAAGAGTAGCTCCAGTGGATGATAAGATTAGAGAGAGTCGCCTTAGATGGTTTGGTCACATTAAACAGAGGCCTTCTGATGATCTGGATAGGAAAGTTGAGGTATTATATTTGTCTTATGTTAAGAAAGGTAGAAGTAGACCTAAAAATAGTTAGAAAATATTAGAAATGATCTTTCTTTATTAGATTTAAATGAGAATTTAACTTATAATAGGACATAATGGCAAAAAAGGATTCATGTAGCTGACCCCACCTAGTGGGATAAAAGCTTGATGTTATTATTGTATGATAAACAGTTTATCATAAGATATCTAACATACTTCGTCATGATCTGACAGACCAAGATTATAAATAGAATTCATTTAACTATTTATTATTTTGAATCATAACTATTCAAATTTTTTTTATTGCTACTATTAAGGATGCTTGTCAAACATTTGGGAAAAGAAAGGTAAGAGTTTTAAAATATAGTATGGGAAATATATTTTATTTCATTATCTTCATTGTTTCTAACAATGTGTGACTTGATTACAGAAAAATCATATCATGAATATGCTAGTAATGGTGGCTGTGGTAATGAGATTCAGGGCATCATCACTGGTTGGCTTAGAAGCAAAAATGTGTAGAACATTCTTCACTACACAAGCTTTTTCAAGCTTTGTAAAAATTGAATAAGATTGAATTTAAAGAAAGTGCTTGGTGAAGAATTTAAAATTGGAGAAAATATTATAGGTGATGAATTATGTGAATCAAGTAAAATTAAAAAACAAACTGGGATAAGCAAGAGTATTGAATTGCACTCCATATATATTTAACTTTCATTTTGATATTCATTTACTTTATTTAAAGTTAAAATTAATATATCACTTAAAACTGTGCATTTATTTTTATATTACAAGATAAATTAAAAAAATCCAACTTTAAATTTTAATTTAAAACAAAAAATTGAGGGTCATAAATGAGTTGAGCTTGAGCTTTTAAACAAGCTTGAGTAATTGTGTAGAGCTCAAGCTTGAATGTTATAAAGCTAGTTTTGCTTGAGCTCATTGAACAAGCTCGATTCGATCAAAAGCTTAAGTTTGAGCTCAATGTGAGTTAAACAAGTTCAACTTGATAATGCCACTACTCAACTTAACTCGACTCATTTACACCTTTATTGGTAGTCTAGCTCTCATTGTAAGACATGAATAAAGAAGCTTAGAAAAAAGATGTAGTATATGATAATTTAATTGATTAGAATCAATATGGAAAGAGATCTGAGTTTCAAGTAGGTAATCAAGGCATAAAATTTATATGGTATTAGGTTATGGGTCCCAGATAGTAGTGGTCTGAGGTAAGAGATTTTACATGAAGCCCCGTACTTTGGGTAAATTATTTATCCAAGTAACAGTAAGATATATCATGATTTGAATTACATATTATGGTGGCATGTGTTGAAGCAAGAAGTAGATGTGTTTATCTCAATGTGTGAAGAGTACGAGATGGTGAAAGTTGAGCATCAAATACCTAATGGATTATTGCAGTCATTGCCTATTCTTAAATAAAAATGAGAGGAAATCATGAAGATTTTGCAATGCATTTTGACAAGTCTAAATCATGCTTTGTTGGCCATTGTTAATAGATTAATGAAGTTCACTCAATTTTTACTGATGAGGAATGTTAATAATATGAAAATTTTGGCTTAATTATATTAAATGAGATTATCAAATTGTATAGAATTCCTAAGATTATTGTGTATATTCATGATGGCAGGTTTACCTCAAAGCTATGGAGAGATGTTCAGGAAGGTATAAGGATTAAATTAAATTTTAGTATATATTTTCACCCCAAAAGAGATGGGCTGTCTAAAGTGTTATTCATATTTTGGAAAATCTATTGAAACTTTGTGCTTTGGTTTTAATCAATGCTAAGAAGATCATATTCCTTTGATTGTGTTTTCTTATAATAATAGCTTCTTGGAAAGTATTGGTATGGCTCAATATGAGACTCTATATGGAAGGTGTCAAACCCCATTTTTATGGGCTAATGTTAGAGAAAGAAGGTTGATTAGTTTTGAACTAAAGGATAGTACTATGGTGAAGATTAGGTTGATTAGGAAAAGGTTTGAAGCAACCAATAATAGGAAGAAGAAATATTTTTATCTGTAACAAAAGTATGAGGAATTCAAGTTGGAGATTTTGTGTATATGAAGGTTAGCCCAAAGAAGGGGCCAAGCTGATTTGGAAAGGTTGAATCCTATATATATATATATATATATATATATATATATATATATATATATATATATATATATATATATATATATATATATATATATATATATATAGAAGCCCTTGAAATAATTCAAAGGATGGATTAATTTGTCTACATATTGTCCTTGCTAGATCACATGTTAGATATGCATGATGTGTTTTATGTGTCAGTAATAAGGAAATGGTTATTAGATATAAATCATAGAATCACTAAAGCTGAGACTGAAGTTCAACCAAATCTAACATGTAGGGAAGAACCTATACATATTCTAACTTTTGATGTTAAGTAATAAATAAACATATTTTGATGGTCAGAGTTAGATGGAAGTATAGGTTTGAAAGGGAAGCAATTTTGGAGAGGGAACCTGAGATGAGTCAATTGTATATGATCCGTTATGAATTATAGTGATATATGTTAGAAGGTTGGCGATGATGTTTTTAAAAGGAAGGAAGGAATGTTATAACAGCCATCCAAAAATTAATGTAGGTAAGATTAATATAGCTAAATATCTATATAAATTTATTTCAGATGGTAATTATATGTTTTAGAATTTTTAATGGGCTTTAGGTAACTAGGAATTGGGTTAGAAAAGTGAAAATCTAAGTTTGGAAATTTCCTATGTTAGCATCGTGACATTGATATTGGCAATGCCACAACATTGAGCTCTAAAGAAAATGGAGAAAAATGTAAAAATGGGGAGCACTGTGGCACTGGGAAGTGCCATCATGACACTCAGTATCAAGGACGGGTATTCTCAGAGAATCTAAAAGATTCTTTAGGAATATGGTTGTGTTGGAAAGTTGAACAATATGGAACTTGGTCAAGTTAGTGGTTTTAAAGTATTAAAATATCTAAAACCATCTGCTAATCTCATTTCACCCAGCCCTAGCCAGAGAACAAAGGAGGAGAAGAAGGGAAAGAGAAATAGAGGGATAAATTTTGGCAGCCAAGATCCAAGATTCATTCATCAAGCTTGTTTGGGATAATGTAAAGTTCAAGGTAGGCTTTGAATCCCTATCTCTGATTTTAATATTTGATGTTTTTTGAAAATTTATGGATTATATATATATATATATATATATATATATATATATATATATATATATATATATATATATATATATATATATATATATATATATATATATATATATATATATATATATATATATATATATATATATATATATATATATATATATATATATATATATATATATATATATATATATATATATATATATATATATATATATATATATATATATATATATATATATATATATATATATATATATATATATATATATATATATATATATATATATATATATATATATATATATATATATATATAAGGTTGTGAAAACTAGACCGAACATTTAACTTGAAGAAGAAGAGGTTCAAGGTTCAATCATTCGATTGGGTTGAATCAGATAACGTAATAAATACTAAAATTATTTAAATATTATTTAAATTTAGTAATAATGGTATAATAATCATGCAATAATATAAATTTTTGACTAAAAAATTCATACATAATCAATTGTTTCTATAATTTTAAATTTAAACCATTTAATTTTTTAAGTTAATTCGCATTTAGTATAAATTTAATTCAAATATAAATTTATTAATCCAATATAAATTATTATTAATTTTTGTTACATATTTAAATACATTTTATAACTACAGGTTATATACTAAAGTTGTTTATAAATTTAAATCTAAAATTTTTTATGGTAAATAATTTATCAGGACTAAATAGATAAAAAAATATTTTTATAATGTACATATACATAAATAAATAAATTATTATTATTAAATATAAAAATATATTATTCACATTGTAAAAAATTAATTAAATAGTATTTTTAAAAATATTAATATATATGTTGAGAGTTACATATACCTCAACTCATCTATTTAATCCCACTTGGAAACTTTTCATGTTATTGTTTATATAACTCTTTTGGTTTTTGTATGTTAAGAACTCGCATGGAGGGATTGGGCAATGCAAAAATGCTTTATGGTGCTTTAGGGAAGTCAATATAATAAGAATTTCATGCTAAGTTAAAATTAAGTATTTAAACTATAAAAATTTCTTTAATTACTAGAACCGACTGGTTCAAAGGAACCGGGATTGGTTTGCCAATTAAACCAGCGATTTTGACATGTTCAATCCAGTTTGATGCAGAAGAAATACTAGACTGCTCTTGTGACTGGTTCATGTTTGAATTAGTTGGATCGGGTTGTCCGGTCCGATCCAAAAAACCTTGTATATTTACTCTTTTTTTTTTTTTTTTTTGATCAAAATGCAGCAAATTGCATTAAGTAATAAAAATGAAAAACTAACTACAAACTAAGATCATTAGATTCCTCCTTTAATAAAGACATAAATAAAGGAGGAACCTTATTCACACTAATATCATCGCAAATAAAGAGCTAAGAAGTGTAGAGTTAGCACATAAGTCCGATAACTTATTACCACTTATATCTATACAATTAAAAATTACATGATCAGAATTATTGGTAAAATGATAAGCTTCAAATATCGAATTAGCACTTAACTTTGCCTCTTGAAGAAACTTGATAATATTAGCATTGTCCCCTTCTATGATAATTCCCTTATATTTATACATCCAATCTTTGATAACTTCCTTAAAAGCATGAGTAGCCAAAAGCTCCAAAGATAAAACATCTCAATGAATACAAGATTTCTTTAAGGCCAAAAGAAATCTACTTTTGTGATCACGAAATACACCTCCTACTCTAGCTTTATACGATGGAAGTAATGCCGCATCAATAATGACCTTAATCCAATCAGGTGGAGGAGGGTGCCAATGAAAATCAGATAGCCTAGAGGGTTGGTTAACACCCCAAATACCTGAGTTCCTACTATCACCATGAACAGACATTGAAGCATAGCTGAGGCATTAGCAGCAATTGCCAATGAGCTATATTCAAATCCTTTATGAATCAAGTTGTTTCTAGATTCCCAAGAGAAGAATACCATGTTGCAATATAAATATGCTATGAAGGAATTCTATTTTGATAACCAGCCGCAACATTTGGGAAGAGTCGTGAAAGATGGAATGTGAAATCCCCATTTGATTATGTATTGTAGTGCATCCATAAGTTTTCTGCACTTAAGCACAACATGCTCTATATTTTCCTCTTCATTGCAATTCTTAGAACAACCAACATCCCTTTGCATTCTCCTATATGATAGAAATTGATAGGCATGAAGAGCATTATAAAAAATCCTCCACCATAGAACTTCCACATGTGGCTTTATCTTGATTTTTCTAATCCAGGTCCAAAACTGAACTGTGACCGAATGATGAACCGAGAATTCAAACATAAGGGAAGATATTGACTTTCCAGATTTTTGTTGAATCAATTCCAATCTATCTTTTCCCATTTTAGGTTGAATTTGTATTTGGCATATCAGGTTAGCAAGTTCTTAACCCATATATTTTTTTTATTTGTTCCACATCCCAACCACCATCTACAATGAACTTGTCTGTCATGCACTTATTGAGATCCTGCATAATAAAAGTTGTCCATTTGCTAAGACTTTTGTCCAATACCCAAATGTCATTTAGTACATCAATAGACTTACCATTCGCAATTGTCCACCGCATGATTATTTTTAAAGAATTACCTCCATCAAAGATTATTTTCCAAGCATTCAAACTGACTTTCTTCACTGCACCATCTCTAAACAGCTCTCCATATTTCGGATAGAACACCTTATGAAGCAATGAATCTTCTTCTTGAACATAATTCCAAGCAATCTTAGCTCTTAAAGTCCAACCTTGTTAGAACAAGAATGCAGAGCTCTACCTCCCCATTTTAAAGGTAAACACATTACATTCCAATTCACATAGTGAATCCCATGACTTCCATTTGCTTTGTTCCAAATAAAATTTCTACAAATTTTATTAACTTCATCGAGAATGCTTTTGGGAATCAATGTATTGGTGCAATGAAAAGTAGTGTAGGAAAGCAAAATAGTTTTTACAAGCATGATTTTTTTGGCCAAAGAAATCAACTTCCCTCCACAAATATTAGTCATCTTCAATGCTTTTTCAACAATAAAGTGGAAATCATCTCCTACTAATCTTCTAAGAGATAGTTTCACAAAAAGATAAGTCAGCTCTTTAACATTTTTTAATCTCATAATCTGAGAGATGGCTTTCTTATTCCTTCTGTCTACTGCTTTACTAAAGAGTAAGCAAGATTTGTTAACATTTATTTTTTTTACCGGTCCAACCTCAAAATTTGTTCAAAATTACCTTTATCTCTTTAATATTCTTCAATTTGGCTTCAGAGAATATAATTTCATCATCTACATACAACAAGTGTGAAACCCTTGGCTTATTTGAGCTCACCTGAATTCCAATAGAATCCTCTTTTTCCATAAAAGAATTAATTAATAGCTGAGAACAAAGGGTGAATAAATAAAAAGAAAAGGGCAACCTTGTCGGAATCCACTTCTAGCTTTGATCCAACTTGAAGAATTGCCATTAATCAAAATAGAAAGCTTTGGGTCATGAACACACTCTAAAATAAGTCTTGAGAATTTAGATGGAAAACCAAAATAATCCAAAGCTTTCTCTAGGGTCAGCCATCCCATATAATCATGTCTGTTCCATGTAAATTTTAAGAGAAACTAGACTTTTAGAGGATTTAGAGTACCTTAATTTGTGAATAATCTCTTGAGCTAACAGAACATGGTCTGTCAATGATCTCCCTTTCATGAAAGCCACATGCTCTTCAAAAATTAATTTAGGAATAATAGAAGGCATCTTGTTCATTAGAAACATAGCCTCCACTTTGTAAACAGTATTGCGTAAACTGATTGGCCTAAAATTGTTGGGAGCCAACAGGTTGCCAATCATAGGAATAAGAAATATAAGTTTCCCTTTCCATCTTGGATCCATTTCTGACGTCTCAATGAAATAATTAACCTCGTATATTTACATGGGCACAATATGCACATGAATAAAATTTAAAATTCAAATATTATTTCATAAAATTATAAATAGTTTTAATGTATTTAAAATTAATTTTTTTAAAAATAAACATTGAAATGAAACTAAGCTTTTGTTTTACAATGAAAACTAGCAATGCACAAAGATGAAAAAAAATTCCTTGAAATTCTGGGGATCCAACATATTATCAGTTTAGATAATAGATATGATAACATTAAATTCACATAGCTCTTAAAATTTTAAACTATCTTGAATTTAGCTAAAATATTAATTGAACTCTCTCAAAGTTATTTCAAGATTGGAAAGCATATTATTGTTTATTTCCATAAAAAATCGAAGGGAATCACTTTAAAACATATATTTTATTTGCATATGAAATTTATCAAAAGAACTTAAGCTTTGAAGTTTTCAAATAATAATAAATAAATAAAATTAATTCTTTGAATTTCGAATAAAATACAAAATTTGAAAACTTAAGACTGTTGTTTAGTGACGGAGGTCGAAAGGAAAAACGACAGTTGGTGGCTGGGTGAAAATCCAACATCAGATGGTGGTCACGTGGAAGTCTGTCACTAATCGGAGGTCAGCTAGAAGTCAAACAATAATTGGAAATCGGGCAGAAGTTCTTCATCAGACAGTGGTCGTGCAAAAGTCTGGCATCAGTTTGTGGCCAGGTGGAAGTCTAGGGTAAGTCATTGGATGGGCAAAAGTTCGACATCAAATGTGTGGCAGTCGGTGGTTTGGATGTGGTTGAGGAGAAGTCTGGTGGCTAGAGAAATTTAGTTTCCCTCTCTCTCCCTTCTCTTCTTTCTCTTCCTTGCCACCCCTCCTTCCTCCCAGTCAATAAAGAATGAGGGGTCTATTTATAATTTTTTAAGATTGGGTGATCAATATCGACTTCTTTGATTATAGACCAATTTATTGAGTATTTAAGTGCCTTAATTATGTTAGAAATTAATGATCCTAGATTCGTTGGATTCATTTCATTGAGCCACTCAATTCAACTATAAACTGGAATGTTTGAAAGTTGTTTGGTCATCCAATGTATGATTTAAATCTTCCAAATGCACTTTAGGTCTTTGATTTGGAACCATTTGGGATTGAATTGTGTCAAATTTGGTGTCGTTGGATTTGACATTTTGTGGCGTTTAGTTCAAATATAGGTTTGCCAAAATCAAAGTTCAAATGGTCTCAAATTTAATTTTTGACATTTTCAATTTAATTTGCCTCAAGATTCATGCCCGATCAAGATAAATTTTTGATCATATACCAGTTGCCCTCCTATTTTCAAACATTTAAGCTCCAGAAGTTTGAATATCTGTATTACAACTTTTGAGAAATTTTTTATGAGGTTCAAAAATTGAGAATAGTCCATTCATGATTGTAGAGCATTATATTAGCTACAAAAGTATCAATATTGAGTTCAAAACATTAAAAAAATTATTCCAGGGGCCTAAAAATATTTGAATTAGACTATTCACGCCAAAAATAGGGTATGAATTGGACTTGGCATTTGAACCTACCAGCCGCTGCCCCGTAAACCTCCCACAGTATTGCGTTGCCAAGCATGCCCACACTTATTGCCATACATCTACCCACGCTGCGACATGCCTCCCCACATTGCCACGCACTTACGACTGCCTATTTCTCCTTTAATTTTCTTCTAACATTAAAGACATTCCCTTATCTCAGATAGGTGACATCTCGTATTAAGCTTTAGTGCCCCACATAATATCAAATAAGCTATGATGAGAGTTTATTATCTTAATAGATAATTATTGAGAAAAGAAAATCAACTACCTCTTATATACGAGGGTAATTTAAAAAGATCTAACAATAATGGCACCTGAGAGGATAACCAATTAATAAAAGATGGACTGAATTTTGATGATAATTAAGTTGAAGTTTGATGGCGATCAGCGGATTGGTGAAAGATCTATGGAAATTATAGTTTAGGTGAAAATTCAGAGTTGATTTGTTGTTAGGTGAAAGTTTGGCAGTAGTCAATGACCCTGTGGTGAGTTGAAGGAGACAATTAGAGGGTGTATTGCTAGTAATAGTCGAGTGGGATGCTGATGATGGCTGATAAAAGGTGAAGGCTTGATGGAATATATCAAGTGAAGGGTCGATGATGGTGGTGGTTGAGTTATGCACTATTGAGAGTAGTAGGAAACCATGATAATTGGTGAAGAATAATGAATGACTTGATGGAGTTGGTCAGGTGGTGTGTGCATATGGCAGCAGTTTAGTAGCATATAAAAAGTCCTAAACAATTGAAGGCCTATAAGTGCTCTAGTCTTTTCTTAATAAAAGAGAAGCTTCATTATTTTGAGATAGTATACTGATTGAGGCAGGTTACTTACTCCATGATTGTGTGTGTGTGTGTGTGTATGTGTGTGTGTGTGTGTGTGTGTGTGTGTGGGGGGGGGGGGGGGGGGGGGGGGGGGGGGGTGGCACAAACATTTTGTCCATCACTATAATATAATAACATATTTATGGTGCCAATAAAGTGGAGGCTAGTGGTTATCAAGGAGTTTTTTATCACCTTGATTTATTGTAATGTACAAGATGATGTAGATATAATTTTAATGTTAGCTTCTTATAAAAATGAATGTACACTAGAACATGTTTTGAAATTTTACTATATAATTCCATTGATATTGTATATGAATTTGAGTTATTTGTATGAGCTTGAAGCTTATTTTTTATTTAACATAAACTTATCCCTCAGAGGAAACTAAGTCATTTATGCATCTTTGAGATATGCTTTGATATGTTTTCTGCCAATTAGAGCATCTAGATTAGAAAAAATGTATCCCTTTGAGATGTGCTAAGAGAATCCACCAAGGATGTATGACCTATCAAAAATTTTTTGTTAGAGCATTGCTCGATGATGTTAACCTATGTGAAAGAGGTTAACAAAATCCCACAAAGTTTTATGACCTATCCAAGATTTTATGTTAGAGTGTTAATCGATAACCTTAACCTATATGGAAGAGGTCGAGAAAATCCATCAAAGATGTATGATGTATCTGAGGTTATTTATTAGAGCATTGCTCGATGATGTTAACCTGTATAGAATAGGCTGAGAGAATCTACCAATCATGCATGACCTATCTAAGGTTATTTATTAGAGTGTTGATCATTAACATTAATATATATTAAAGAGGCCAAAAAAATCTACAAAGGATGTATAACCTATCCAAGGTTATGAGTTAGAGTGTTGCTCGATAACATTAATCTATATGGAAGAGGCTGAGAGAATCCACCAAGGACGTATGACCTATATGAGATAATTTTTCATAGTATTGCTTGGTGATGTCAACCTGTGTGGAAGAGGCTAAGAGAATCCACCCAGAATATATAACCCATTTGAGATTGTGTGTCAAAGCATTACTCGATGGCATTAACTTATGTGGAAGATGTCAGATCAAATCCACTTGGGATTGATCATCCTATGATTGAGATTCAATAAATACTACTTATATCTCGAATAAATGATTTTAAGATTTGATTGATATCGTTTTAAGATGTTTGACCTATATTAGTTTTCTAGTCAAAGTATTGCTTAATGACATTAACCTATGTGAAAGTTGTCAGATCAAATTCTCTTGGGATTTATTATACCTTGATGGGGAGGGGGCGAATGCTATTTGTATCCCAAATCCAAGGTAAAGAGTGGTATATATTTATATCATTACTACCTTTTAAAGGTTTAAATTAAAACCTTGCCCTAGGACTAGAGTCCATATTAGGATAGTAGAAAGCTTGTAATTTATTAGAAGCATTATTACCTTTTTTAGAAGCTTTATGAAAAATAATTTCTCATGATATCATCTTGGATGTTAGATGGGTTGAAGGAATCTTCGTGAATATAATTATAGTCAAGGTTTCTCCAAATTCACATTTGAATGGAGAAATAGTTTCTCCCAGGTAGGATAGCGTTTCCATATATGGCGTCAAACTGTTGCATCTGAGAATATTCACAAAATTGAAAAATATATAGTTTAATATCTTAGCTTTGTATGATGATCTAACACATAATTAGATAAAATAGAAGGGGTTAGCATTCCAAAGTGACATCGTAGATTTTAAGTGTAAACCCCTAAAAAGGGGGAAAATAATAGGGATTGGGTTAGTTTGAATGAATCCACTAGTGTTTACAGTCATTTGCAAATGAGGCCCTTCCTTGGGGTAAAGGCCTTAGCTTGTATAATAAATATACATAATATAAAGTATATTATATGGTGGGAATTGGATGAATTATTTTTGACATACTCATTTAGTAAGTAGGACCATAGTTGAAGAGTGACGGAGGTCAGAAGACCATAGTCGGGTGATGGTTGTTAAAAGGATCGTAGTCAATGGGCGAAGGATGTCGGAAGGACTGTAGTCAACAGGTAATGGAGGTCCGAAAGACTTTTATCTAGAGATGTAGGTCAGAAGGACTGTAATCTAGTGACGAAGGTTGGAACGACCATATTAGTGGGTGATAATAATTAAAAGGCTATTGTCTGGTGATGGAGGTCGGAAGGATTATAGTCAGTAAGTGATGGAACTAGAGAAAATCTTAGTCTTATAATAAGCATCGGAGGGACTATTATTTGGCAATATAGGTCCAAAGGATTATAATCAGTAGGTGACGTAGATTGGAAGGACTGTCGTTAGAAGGATATGAAGGTTGGAAGGGACATTATCTAGCGACGAAGGTCACAAGGAATATAGTCGATGGGCAATGGAGGTCGAAAGATTATTGTCTGGCGATAGAGGTTAGAAGACCATCATCAGCATGTAACAATGGTCAGAAAGATCACTATCCACTGATGGAGGATAGAAAAACCAGAGGTCAGAAGGACCATAGGTTAAGAGAGTTGCTATTTGTATGTTTTACATTCTTGCAACTTGTATAGTTTTGATGAATCCAAATATTATTGTTTTATGTGTAGTTATCTCCTAACATTTTTTTTTTTTTTGGAAGATTTGTTTTTGCTCTTGTGTGTACTAACATTTCAGGAAATTCGAACTCCAAACTATGAATACTTCAAATCAAATTCAACATAAAATCCTTTGCAAATTAAAGCTTTAAAATGTTCTTTGAATTAAGAGGAAGTGATTGTAATTGAGTGAATAATAACACACACACACACACACACACACACACACACACACACACTTAAGGAGATCTTACAAAATTTCTACTGATTGTACGGAACGAACCTAGTTCGTACGGGACAATCAGTTCAGTTATCTCCTCGTAAAAGCAATAGAACGAATAGGAATTGGAGGAAATTTTCTAAGTCCTGATCGTCCAGGAAGAAATTATTTTTGTCCCAAGACGAGTTAGGCTCTGTAAAAATTTCATTCAGACGAAATCCAAATCATCCCAGGATGATTTCTTCACTCTAAAAATTTCGTTCAGATGAAACTTATAATCGTATCAGGATCAGTTGCCCTCTATAAAAATTTCGTCGGGACGAAGTCTTGTTCGTCCCAGGACGAAGTGAATCAACACTTCACTTTTGGACGTCGTTCTGCAATTTTTGGGAACCAACCTATGGAATAATTGATCGTCCAGACGAACCTAGTTCGTACGGGATGATGATCGTGTACGAATACACTTCATACTAATATTCATTAGGATCATTTCTGACACTTTAAGTAAAATTGTCCGGGACGATCCACAATCGTACGGGACGATCCATTTCGTGTTAACTTGAATATTTTGCAGTTTTGGACGTTTTTTCATGTCTCTCTTATATAAGGTCCAATTTTTACTGTCACACAATCTTTTTGCTCATTGATCTTCATGCCTATTGAAAGAAGAGTCAAGGAGAGAGTGTGAGAGAGCATTCAAAGGAGGATTCCTACCACTGGAGCGTGAAGGCTTCGCTTTGTGTTCAAAGGTAAGAATCTCTACTTGTGATTTGGGATTACTTCAATCTTTTCTTTCTTCATTCTAGATTTCTTGTAAGAAGATCTGTCAAGGAGATCTGGTTCTCTACCGACAATTGGAGAGTGTGAAAAGCCGTGGGTTCTCTGCCCACACTAGAAGAGTGTGAAAGGATGATGGGTTCTCTGCCCATATTAGGAGAGTGTGAAAGGACAATGGGTTCTCTGCCCACACTAGGAGAGTGTGAATGGACGAACGGTTCTCTGCCAACACTGGGGATAGTGTAAAAGGATGACGGTTCTCCACCGCACCGGGTAGTGGTGGAAAAGAGTGTTTGTAAAGGCTTCTCCGCCTTGCTATAGGTGCAAAAAGAGAGACACTATTGGTATTAGTGCAATACTCGGAGGGTGCCTCCGGGGAGTGGATGTAGATCTGGTTTAGACCAAATACTATAAATCTTATGTCTTTTATTTTTTAGTGCTTTTTATTTTCCGCATTTTATTTTGTTCTAAAAATTATGGTTGAAAAACTTTTTCTAAAAATTCATTAAAGTTTATTTTCAGTTTAACATACTCAAGAGGGGTAATTTTTTAAAATACCAATTCACCCCCCCCCCCCCCCCCTCTTGGATAGCCTTGGGACATAAGTTTAGGTTTAACAACTTAATTCATAGTGAACTAGTTTCAACAAGTGATATCAGAGCTTTGTTTCAAAATCATAAGTTTAAACTACTTTTTGATTAACGTAAATGGCTACATTTAGAAACCGAAATACACCTGAGGGTTACTCTATTACTAGACCTCCATTGTTTGACAAAAAATCTTTTGATTTTTGGAAAACATGCATGTCTACTTTCTTACAGTCACTTGATTATCGTATGTGGATCTTAGTCTAGGAAGGATATACAAAACCAACTAGATTAGTTGATGGAGTTAGAGTTGAAACACCTTTTGTAGACTGGACAGTAGAAGAACGTGACTTAGCACAACTAAATGCCAAATGTTTGAATAGTTTCTTTTGTGCTTTAAAATCGAAAGACTACATGTGAGTTTCCACTTGCAAAAGTGAAAAGGACATATGGGATAGACTTTGTATAACATGTGAGGGGACTAATGAGGTTAAACAATCTAGACTTAATATCTTATTGCATGATTATGAACTGTTTCACATGAAATCTAATGAATCTATTTCTGACATGTACACAAGATGCACACAAATAGTCACCTCTTTGCATGCACTTGGAAGGGAACTAACGAATGCTGAAATGGTTAATAAGATTCTTTGTTATTTACCTGCTACTTATGATGCTAAAATTACTGCATTTACAGAGTCTAAGGATTTAAACATTTATTCTATTGACAATCTTCTTGGTTCGCTTATTGCTTACGAGCAAGGAGTTAGGCAAAAAAAGATTGATGCAGGTGAACCACAAAGGAAGAAGAACATGAGTGTAGGAAACCTGGAGATGAAGACGACATTGCATTGATGACTAGAGAATTCAGAAGCTTTCTGAAGAGGAAGCAAAAGAGATGTCAGCAATGAAATAGAGGTAAATTCAATAGAAATACCAAGTTTTCAAATGATGTTATTTGTTATGAGTGAAGGAAACCTGGACATATAAAGACGGAATGTCCAAAACTCAAAGCCAATCCTAGCAAGGAGAAGGTAGAGGGGAAACCCTTTGTGAAGAAGGGCAAGAAGAAGTTCCAACGAGCTTTTTGGGCGGACTCAGCTTCGGACTCGTCAGAAACAGAAAAGGAAGATGAAGTCACTAATCTATGCTTAATGGCCGACAATCTTGATCAGTCAGATCAAGAAGTGGGACGCTCTCACACAATACCTCGTGAGAGCATATGGTACCTGGACAGCCGATGTTCAAAGTATATGACTGGAGATATTACTCAATTCATAACGTTGAAAGCCAAGAGTGGAGTCAAGGTTACACTTGGAGATAATACCACTAGGAAGGTGGTTGGATCAGGTATGATTAGAAATTTTAAGAATTTTTTCATAGATAATGTGTTATTGGTAGAAGGCTTAAAGCATAATTTGTTAAGTATAAGCCAACTATGTGATAAAGATTATTGTGTAAAATTTTTTCCTACTAGCTGCATATTAAGCCTAAATAATAAAGATGTTTTGAATGGTAAAAGGGTAAATAATGTTTACATACTAGATTTAAATTGCATTAATTCTCCTAACTATTTTTTGTTTGAAAACTGTATCTGATGAGTCATGGCTATGGCATAGGAGACTTTGTCATTCTAGCATGAAAAATCTTAGAAAGATTACCCAAAAGAACTTAGTGAGAGGCATACCAAAACTAGACTTTACTAAGGACCACCTTTGTGATGCATGTCAATTAGGAAAGCGGGTGAAGTCCTCTTTTCAGTCCAATAAGGATCTTAGAATTAGTAAACCATTGGAAATTTTGCATATGGATCTGTTTGGACCAGTTGGAACTATGAGTCTAGGAGAAAATGTATACGAATTTGTGAATGTGGATGATTACTCAAGATTCACATATGTTAGATTTCTATTTCATAAGAGTGAATCATTTGAGGAATTTAAAAAAAAATTGACTTGGATTCAAAGGAAATTAGGGTGTGAAATTATTTCTATTCAAAGTGATCATGGAGGAGAATTTGAGAATGAGAGATTTGAAGAATCTTATAAGGAGAAAGGAATTGATCACAACTTTTCTGCACCTAGAACCCATTAGCAGAATGGGGTAGTCGAAAGGAAAAACAGAATATTAATAGAAGCTGCCCGAGCAATGTTGGCAGAATATTCACTTCCTAAATATTTTTGGGCTGAGGCGGTTAGCACTGCATGTTATGTTCTTAATAGGGTGAATGTGAGATCTAAGTTAAATAAAACACCCTATGAGTTGCTAAAAGGGAGAACACCTAATTTGTCTTATTTGCATATTTTTGGTTGCAAGGTGTTCATTCATAACAATGGAAAATCTGTCTTAGAAAAATTTGATCCAAAATCAGATGAAGAAATTTTTGTTGGATACTCAAGTGTTGGAAAATCTTATAGAGTATTCAATAGAAGAACCTTCGTAATTGAGGAGACCACACATGTTGTATTTGATGAATCTGGAAATATGGAAGAGCCAAATATTGTAGAAGATGAAATTGAGGTTAACTCTTAAAAGATTGATAAATTGAATTTGGAAGAAAATGTGGAAGAAAATTTGGTGATAGAAAACCCTTTTCTTAGAGATTTGAGATTTTCTAAAAACCACCCAAGGGAATTGATCATAAGTGAACCAAGTGAGGGTGTAAGGACAATGCGTTGATTAAATAAGGAAGTCAATCATTCAGCCTTCATTTCAACTATTGAACCCACTAATATTGATCAAGCACTTTTTGATGAATTTTGAATTTTGGCCATGCAAGAAGAGTTCAATCAATTTGTAAGAAATAAAGTTTGGGAATTAACTACAAGGTCAAAAGATCAAAGTGTAGTTGGAACTAAGTGGGTATTCAAAAACAAAATGAATGACTCAGGAGTAGTCACTAGAAATAAGGTTATATTAGTTACTAAGGGGTATAATCAAATTGAAGGGATTGATTTTGAGGAGACTTTTACCCCTGTAGCTAGACTTGAAGCAATTAGAGTTTTGCTAGCCTTTGCCTATTTTAGAGGTTTCAAATTGTTTCAAATGGATATAAAAAGTGTCTTCTTAAATGGGGTAATTGAAGAGGATGTTTTTGTAGAACAACCTCCAGGTTTTGAAAATTCTAAATACCAAAATCATGTTTTCAAGTTAAAAGAGGCATTATATGGATTAGAACAAGCACCTAGGGCTTGGTATGAGAGGTTGAGCACCTTCCTACTTGAAAGATCATTTGAAAAAGGAAGTGTGGATACAACTCTCTTTTTGAAGAAATATGGAAAAGATATACTCATTGTTCAAATTTATGTGGATGATATCATTTTAGAATCTTGAAATAAAAATCTTTGTGATGATTTTTCTAAAATAATGAGTAGTGAATTTGAATGAGTCTAATGAGAGATTTAAGTTATTTTCTAGGTTTTAGCATTAAGAAAATTGAGGAAGGAACATTTTTAAGTCAATCAAAGTATGTTAAGGACATTCTCAAAAAGTATGAAATGGACAATTCTAAACCTATAAGTACACCAATCAGTTCCTCAGTTCAGTTGGATAAGGACCCTAAGGGAAAATCTATTGATCAAAAGAAATTTAGAGGGATAATTGGATCTTTACTTTACTTTACTGCTAGCCAGTCCGATATCATATTTAGTGTTTGCTTATGTGCTAAATTTCAATCAGATCCAAAAGAATCACATTTGACAACAGTGAAAAGGATTTTAAGATATCTGTTAGGAACTCAAAACTTAGGAATTTGGTATCCTAAGTTTAGCTCTTCATTTAAAATAAATGGTTATTCAAATTCTTACTTTGCAGGTTGTAGGTTGGATAGAAAAAGCACTTCTGGAATATGTCAGTTCATTGGAAATTCATTAGTTTCATGGTCTAGTAGAAAATATAATTCAGTAGCTCTATCTACTGCAGAAGCTGAATACATTGCATTAGGAAGTTGTGTGGCACAAGTACTTTGGTTGAAACAATAGTTGATTGATTTAGGATTAACTATAAGCACTATACCAATTTATTATGATAACACTAGTGCTATTTGCATTTCAAAAAATCCTATTCAACATTCAAGAACCAAACACATAGACATAAGGCATCATTTCATAAGGGATCATGTATCCAAGGGAGAAATTAAACTCATTCAAATTAGAACTTAAAATCAACTTGCAGACATTTTTACAAAACCTTTGGCCTTTGATATTTTCAGTGCATTAAGAACAAGGCTTTGTGTGATTGATTTAAATGCTTAAATAAAATATTCTTGCAACATTAATATTTATTTATTAATTAAATATTTTTTATGTGTTTATGATTTTGTTAGTATGATTTTTCCATTTAGTGTATGTGCTTCTTCATTATTTTTTGTATTTATTTTATTTTGTTTTGTTTTTGAATTGTAGTTTTTTGTTTGAGTGCAAAATTATTTTTTTAAGTCATCATCGTTCGGGATGAAATTTTTTCATACGAGACGATTTGTGTAGTATAGCAAACTGTCAAATTTTGAACCGTTTGAGTGTAGTTTTTAGAATTTAATAGTCACTTCGTCTGTATGTTCATCACGATCGTCCGGGACGAAATCTTTTTTAAACGATGGGACAAATGAATAAAGAAGTTGAATGGATAAGGAAGTTTTTAATATGAACTTCATCCGTATGAACCTTTGGTTCGTCTAGACGAACACATGTCGGTTCGATGTAGCGGATGGTTTCAACTGCCATTAAAATGATATAAGTTCTAATTGTCCTGGGACGAACACGTGTTCGTCTATACGATCAGACTAGTCAAAAGTTTGTACGAAAGGATGCTTCGTAAGTCGCATTGATTATGAAAAGCCATTTCATTCTGGTTGTATTAGATCGTCTGTATGAAATATTTTCATACGGGACGATCAAAAACTTTGTACGGGATGAATTATTTTCGTCTGGAATGAACGAATCATTTTCAATATATAAGCGGTCTTTTCAACTCAATTGTCAATCTCTAAACATCACTTTCAACTCCTTTCTTACTCTAGATCACTTTCAAATGGCCAGTTCAAGCAAGCGTCAAAAGGTCTTAGTCAAGAAGCCACATAGGAATTCGTCCGAAAACTTTCTATCAAAAGCAAATAAGGATTCTTTTCCTAGATTTGCTTATGCCAAAATCACTTCTTCCCAAATTTTAATTCAAGAACATATTACCTTTCAGGTAATGCCTTTAATTTCTTCGACTCAGTTTCAATTTATCTTTACTCTGGTCCACCTCTATAACAAAGAAACCTTCCACTACTTTCTAGCCAATATTTTCTTCAATTCTGACCACTTTGTGATTCGCTCATTTATTTTCAAACAAAAAGTTGAAATCACTAAACACAACTTAGGAGCTTTTCTAAATTTAAGGACTGAGGGAAGTAGAGCCCATACCTTAATCACCAATGATACATATAAATGGTATGAAATCAATAAGGAGATTAGAGGAAATGGTTTAACTGAGCATGTGGCTAGGGTATCCGGTCTTGTCCGTAATGCACGCATCATCCAACACGTTCTTAAAACTTCAATCATTCCAAAAGCTGGTGATAGAGTCAATATTACCCCATTTCTTTCCATGGTGACCTTCTTAATTATGAGCAATAAACCTATAGATGAAGCCCAACTTATTTTTGACTATCTTTATGGGCTTTCTAAAATTGGTCATGCATAACAGAAAAGAAAGAAGAATATTGCTTTAGGACACTTAGTTTCCTATGTTATGCAAAAGAAGTATAACTTGGTTCATCCTAATCAATAATATGAAGAATCGCTCTATTATAATGACGGATCATTTAAAGCGATCTTCAAGGAGAAATCAGAAAAAACACATGTCATAAGTGATACAGAAGAAGAGCCAGAAGGTGCACCTGCTCCTGCTAATGAACCAAATTATCAGGATTTGGTTCAAAGATTTAATCAGTTAGAGACTCATTTTGATCAACGCTTTGATCAAATTGAGACTAATTTACAGCAGCAGGCTGCTCAATATCAACATGACATGGGTTATATAAGGGAGCAAATAAATAATATTAGTACCAATGTACTTATGATGAGTATATACTTTAACCTCTTTGGTGGTGCTCCTCCTCCTCCTCCTCCAGATCAGGGATCGTCTGAGTGATTGTTGCACTTGTTGTTTTGTGTTTGTATCGTTATTGTTTATGTGTTAGTTGTTGTTTGCTTTTAGTAATGATGAATTTTATCTTTATTTTAGTTATTGTATTAATATCTTGATGAATCCTTGTAATATTTAAAATGATATCAATATAAGTTCTTGTGTTTTAATTTGAATTTACTTTTGAAATGTTTGTTAGACTTTGTGTAAATTATCAGATTTTTAATCTTAATCGTGATATAACCTGAATTGCAAGAAAAATTAAATTCATTAGAAATCTAATTATTCTAAGTTTAAATTTTTCTTATAACTTGATATTATTAGGATTTTTAATTTCATGTCTCTTCTTTAGATTGTATTATTGTTAATATTATTATTGCAATTACGATGTTTTCTTATTTTATATTTCACTTATCAATCATTATTTATGCATTTAGAAAGATTTGAAATTTAAGATTATTATAAAGATTTAAAATTGAATATTATTATTTTTGGAAAGAATAAAATTACTTTTGCAAATTGTGTAAAAGTACAATAAAAAATCAAAAGGAATGCGCAAATGTTCGCAATGTGAGAAAGAGGCAAAAAATAAGCCCAAAGTAAAAATGATGCACAAAAATGTGCCACAACTATTAAAAAGAAGCGCAAAGTGCCACATGTGGTAATTATTTCTTTCCAAACTCTTTTAATCTCTTAATTCAAATTGATTTATATTCATTTATAATTTATATTGAAATTTGAAATATACAATTTTTTATTCATCCTTATTGCATGATTTTCTTTATCTTAGTGTCTAAACTGACTCATGTCTTTGATAATTTCTCTTTATTATCTAGTTATATCATTTCTTAAATTTTATGAATTTCTATAATTTGCCTAATGTTTTAATTTTATTTGCATAACTTATTTCAATCACTGTTAAATTATATTATTAAATAATTTTCATATCTCTACTTACATTTCAAGTCTTTTTCTTTTTCTTCTTCACTTTTTAATGTTGTCAAAAAGGGAGCGAAATTATTTGTTGAATTGTGTCTTGTGTCTTGTGAGTCTTGTATCTTGTGTTAGTATTTATGTTTATTTTTTTGTGATTATGTTATTGTTTTGTTTTGTATAAATTTTTTGAAAAATAAAAATAATTTTTTAATCAATGCCTCCTTATTTTCATGCATTCATCAATTCAGAGGAAGTTTAGGAGATTCTTAGAATTTGCAATCCTACAAATAATAATTATTTTTCCATCATAAAAAAGGGGGAGATTGTTAAGAGAGTTGCTATTTGCATGTTTTACATTCTTGCAACTTGTATAATTTTGATGATTCCAAATATTATTATTTTATGTGTGATTATCTCCTAACATTTTTTTTGGAAGATTTGTTTTTGCTCTTGTGTGTACTAACATTTCAGGAAATTTGAACTCCAAACTATGAAGATTTCAAATCAAATTCAACATATAATCCTTAGCAAATTAAAGCTTTAAAATGTTCTTTCAATTGAGAGGGAGTGATTGTAATTGAGTGAATAATAACACATACACACACTTAAGGTGATCTTACAAAATTTATACTAATCGTATGGGACGAACCTAGTTCGTACGGGACGATCAGGTCAGTTATCTCCTCGTTAGAGCAATAGAACGAACAGGAATTGGAGGAAAGTTTTGTAAGTCCTGGTCGTCCAGGATATATTATTTTCGTCCCAAGACGCGTTAGGCTCTGTAAAAATTTAGTTCAGATGAAATCTATAATCATGCCAGGACGAGTTGGGCTCTGTAAAAATTTCATCCAGACAAAATTCAAATCGTCCCAGGATGATTTCTACTCTGTAAAAATTTTGTTCAGACGAAACTTATAATCGTACCAGGATGAGTTGCCCTCTGTAAAAATTTCGCCGGGACGAAGTCTTGTTCGTCCCAGGACGAAGTGAATCAACACTTCACTTTTGAACGTTGTTCTGCACTTTTTGGGAACCGTCCTATGGAATAACTGATCGTCCAAATGAACCTAGTTCGTACGGGACGATGATTTTGTACGAATATTGTTCGAACCAATATTCATTAGGATTATTTCCGACACTTTAAGTAAAATCGTCCGGGATGATCCACGATCGTACGGGACGATCCATTTCGTGTTAACTTGAATATTTTGTAGTTTTGGACAATTTTTCTTGTCTCTCATATATAAGGTCCATTTTTTACTGCCACCTAATCTTTTTGCTCATTGATCTTTGTGCCTATTGAAAGAAGAGTCAATGAGAGAGTGTGAGAGAGCATTCAAAGGAGGATTCCTATCACTGGAGCATGAAGGCTTCGCTTTGTGTTCAAAGGTAAGAATCTCTACTTGTGATTTTGGATTACTTCACTCTTTTTTCTTCCTTCTAGATTTCTTGTGAGAAGATCTATCAAGGAGATCCGGTTCTCTGCTGACACTTGGAGAGTGTGAACAGCCGCGGTTTCTCTGCCCACACTAGGAGAGTGTGAAAGGACGAAGGGTTCTCTGCACACACTAGGAGAGTGTGAAAGAACGAACGGTTCTCTGCCAACACTAGAGATAGTGTAAAAGGACGACGGTTTTCTACTGCACCGGGTAGTGGTGAAAAGAGTGTTTGTAAAGGCTTCTCTGCCTTGCTGTGGGTGCAAATGGAGAGATAATATTGGTATTAGTGCAATACTCGAAGGGTGCCTCCGGTGAGTGGATATAGGTCTGGTTTAGACCGAACCACTATAAATCTTGTGTCTTTTATTTTGTACTGCTTTTTATTTTCCGCATTTTGTTTTGTTCTAAAAATTTTGGTTGAAAAACTTTTTCTAAAAATTCATTAAAGTTTATTTTCGGTTCAACATACTCAAGAGGGATAATTTTTTAAAATACCAATTCTTCCCCCCTCTTTGATAGACTTGGGACATAAGCTTAGGTTTAACAACCTAATTCATAGTGAACGAAATTCAACACCATAGTTGATGGGTTATGTTTCAATAGAAGTCAGAAAAAGCATAATAGGCGTGCGATGGAGGTGAAAGATCATAACCTGGCTATAAAGGTCGGATGGATCGTAGTCTAGTGAAAGAGGTCAAAAGGACTATAATTGGCTGGTGAATATGGTTAGAAAGATAGTATTTCGATGACAGAGGTCAAAAAATTGTATTCGACAGACGCAGAGGTAAAAAAGATTATAGTCTCACGATGGTGATTGAAATGACCATAGTCGATGGTAGACGGTGATCAGAAATAAATTGTTGCCTGTCTTTGGAGGTCGAAAGGACCAACGATAGTTGGTGGTCAATTGTAAATCTAATTTCAGTTGGAATGGTTGTGCGGAAGTTCAACATTAGTAGATGTCTTGGCAGAAGTTTGGTGCCAGTCAGTATCCGGGCAGAAGTCCAACAATAATTAGAAGTCAGGCATAAGTCCAACATTAGTTGGTGGCTAGGAGGAAGCCTGACATTAGTCGGTGGCGACAGTCGGTGGTCCTACGGTGGCCGATGAGGAGTCTCGTGGAAAAGAACTCTATTTTCTCTCTCTTCCTTGTCCTCCTTGTATTCCTCCCTTCCTCCCCCTCAATGTAGAGTAAGGGTTCTATTTATTATTTTTTTTAGTGGTATGGCAAGTAAATATCGAGGAGATCAAAGGCATGTTGGATTGTTTTGAATGGACAGTCGATATCGACTCCTTTGATTGTGGAACATTTATTAGGTATTTGAGTTCCTTAGTGATGTTAGGATTTGACAATCTTAGATTCGTTGGTTTTGTCTCATGGAGCTGCTCGATACGACTATAAGCATGTCACGTTTGAAAATCGTTTTGTCATCCAATTTATGATTTGAACCATCCAATCGCGCTTCGGGCCTTCTATTTGGAACTTTTGGGGTCAGATTGGGTCGAATTGGATTTCATTGGGTTGCCTTTTCGAGATGTTCAGTTCAACTAAAAGTTTATGGAAATCCAAGTTTAGATGATCCAAAATTTATTTTAAGATGTTTTCAACTTAATTTTGCTTCTAGATTCGTGCTGATTAAGATAAAATTTTGTTGATATATCAAGAGTAATCGTCACAATTAAGAATTTCAATCAAATTAATTTACTTGAAATGCCGAGATTTAATTTAGGAGGAATAAGAAGCCGATTTATGATTATATATATATATATATATATATATATATATATATATATATATATATATATATATATATATATATTTTTTTTTTTTTTTTTTTTTTTTTTTTTTTTTTTTTTTTTTTTGTAAATTTTAAGGGTCTTTATGTAACAGCAAAAAATTAGCTATTCTTATTTCAAAACTAATTTTGTACTATATAACTTTTTAAAAATATTGGTCAATGCATCTACCAAAGAAAGTAGCTAGAAACCATACCCAAACAGATCTTAAATCTTATAAAAAAAAAGTGTTTGGTGCACACAATGATTTATATAACACTCTTTTTTTTTATAAAGATTTACTATTTTTTTATTTTTATGCATTATTATGAGTATACTTAATTTGTACTATAAATATTATAAATTACAATTACAATTTATAATCTTAAATTATATATATATATATATATATATATATATATATATATATATATATATATATATATATATATATATATATATATATATATATATATTAACACCTTTCTAATAATGGGGATGTGAATATCTTATCCAATGAGAGTATTCTATAGAAATATTTTTGTAAGAGAATTCCAAACATTTCTAATTATTATAAGTCTCAAAATTATTTAATTTATTTTCAGATAAATATAATATATGAAGAATTAATCAAAACGTTCATCTTAAAATAAAATTTATGTGATTGAGAACGAACACAATAAAATGTTTAGTTAAAATATTGTTTGAAAATTTTCTTGACAAGTTTTTTTAAAAATAATTTATATTATTGATTAAATTTTTTGTGGCCCAAGAGAAAAAAATAAACTTGAGACTAGTATTCACCAATAATAGAGAATTTTTTTAAAAAAGAAATTACCTCCTTTCTTACATTGTCAAAGGGAAGTTGTCATGTACACTCATTAGGCAAAAATCTCGAGGCAAAATCAAGTTGGAAACTTCTGAAATCAAAATTGGGAGCATCTGAACTCTGATTTCAACAAACTTACAATCAAATTGAACGTCTCGAAAATACAAACCCAATGACTCAAAATTCGATTCACTCTGATGCCTAAATGGGTCTAAATCAAAGACACGAAGCACATTTGGAAGGTTCAAACCATGATTTAGATTACCAAACGGTTTCCAAACATGACATGCTTATAGTCGAATCGAGCGGCTCGACGAGAAGTATCCAACGAGCCCAAGATCACATAATTCCGACATCATCGAGGCTTTCAAATAACTAGCATGATCCACGATCAAGGGATTCAATATCAGCTGTCCATCCAAATTACTCCAACTTGCCCTTGATCCTCCACCTATTTACGGACCATGCCACTCCCATAAAGCTATAAATAGTGCCCGTTCTCCTCTTGGAAGAGGGACCCTAAGCCTAAGGAATCAAGAGAGAGATCGGAGATCGCTCTTACCTCCTTGCTCCCCCTCGACCACCGCCGGAGTCCTGCCGAATCACCGTCAGACCACCACCTGAAGCCCTGTGCTCCTTTGGACCACCACATGAAGCCCTGTGCTCTGCCGGACCATCACCTGATACCCTGTGCTCTGCCGAACCACCACTTGACACCCGGAGTTTTGCTAGACGATCACTTAAGGCCTGGAGTTCTGCCAAACCACCACCTGAGGCCTGAAGTTTTGCCGGACCATCACCTGATGCTCAGATTTCTATCGTATAGTTGATACTAGTTATCTGATCGCCCTTGGAGGCAAGTCAGCCCATTATAACCAACTCAAGTTCTAGTGGAATCATGTTCAACTGATCCAAGCCCTGTGGTTTTCCGCTTGTTCCAGGGCGTTCCACGTAAAAATCTTGTGTTATTTGTGTGCGAGCTACATATCTGTGCAATGTTAAGACGTAGTATTCTAACTCTATCACCGCGCATATTCTAGCCCGCAACAACACCCAATTTATCCGACTAAGATTTGGTTGGGACAGTTTTTCTAGTATTTTTTTAAAATAGTTTTTCAGTACTAAAAATTTTTAAAATAGAAAATTTTTGTACTAAAAAATTATTTTAGAAAATAGTAAGAAGACCGTCTCAAATAAAGCCTAAATCTTGATTTCATAAACCAATAATCTTCACAAATATTTGATTATTTTTGAGGTGCCAATGTTGTTTAGAAGAGTAGATGAAGATGGGGCTTAATGATTGGCAACTTTTCTTTTGACGGTTACATTTTGACTTCATTTGGGATTTTCTTATTACTTCTTAAAATTATTTTAAAATACAAAAATCAAAACTTTTGTAAATGTTTTAGAAATATAAATAATTCTTAATTACCATTTTCTCTTGCCGGTGGAGCCACTTTTCCCAAGGAATTTATTTTTAAATATTTAGTTATTTTATATTAAAGCTTAAATATTTAATATTCCTATGCGACTCAATCAGCGCCCTTCATTCACAGCCGCCTGAGGAATATTAGCCGTTGGTATAAAGCTTCATAATATACTGTCAGCACCTTATTTAACACAAATGCAAGATTATTGCAGCCAATGGATCGTATGACTTTATTCAACTCTACAACGAGCAAATGAGCTTCTGCGAAACCTCTCTGCGCTTATCAGCTTTTTTGTCTTCATATTATTGGTCTTACCTCATCCTCTCCGTCGTAATTTTCACATGAATCACTGCTGAAAATGATGTTTTTTCATATTTTTTTGGTCATATAATGAACACTTGATTAAAAGCATTGAATTAATTAATTTTAATTTCTTTTTTTATTTTATTGGAAGAGCACAGCATTATTTGTTTCTTAATTCAATATATATTTATATTGTTGAACCTAGATTTGTTCAGAAGATGATGCGACTTGACTTTATTCTGCCCATAAACTTGAGAGCTCGTGGGTGAGTATGATGTGAAAGAAGCTGTGAAGCGGTAAAGCGTTCAGCTTCGATTTGGGAAATCGAGAGTGAACGATGAGAAAATTTTATTATTATCTTTCGTCTTCCTTACACCGGTATTTATAGTTTCTTCCTTTTACAGATTTCGTAACAGTAATGTCGGCGGGATTCGTTTCGCCTGAGCTGGCATGAGCTGGAGTTGTTTCTTGATTCGTTCTGTTTGACATCTCCCCGCAAGCTGATGTCTCTACTGGGACGGTTAGCTTGTTTGATAGATGACGAAATCTGGAGATAAAGAGTGGTTTTGTCATAAGATCTGCAATCTGATCTTGCGACGCTATGTGATGCACCTGAATGGCTTGATTTTTGATGCATTCCCGTATGTAGTGACAATCTATCTCTATATGTTTAGTTCTAGCATGATAAACGGGGTTATTTGCTAGGGCAATCGTAGAGGTATTATCACAGTACAATATCATCGATTTGGATTGTTCGCAATTGAGTTCCTGTAGGAGTCTGCGCAACCAGATGATTTCGGTTGCAGTTGTTGCCATTGCTCTGTATTCCGCCTCTGTGGAAGATCGTGCAATCGTTGATTGTTTCTTGGCACACCAGGAAATGGGTGTGGAGCCTAAGAAATTGCAGTACCCTGTCGTTGATTTCCTATCTTTGTGGTCGCCCGCCCAGTCTGAGTCGGTGTAAGATGTCAGTGTAAGTGAATCTGCTGTAATAGGTATTCCTATTTGCGTAGATCCTTTGACATATCTTAGAATTCTTTTGAGTGAATCAAAATCCTCATTTGTTGGAGCATGCATCTGCTGACATGCCTTGTTGACTGTATAGGATAAATCCGGTCTTGTAAGGGTGAGATATTGTAGTGCTCCGACTATCTGACGATAAAGTCTTGGGTTTTCAAACTGAGTCGATTCTGTTGATGACTTAGTTTTGATGGTTATTGGAGTCGAAACTGCTTTGCTGTTTAACATTCCTGCTCTATCTAGAATATCTTCTGCGTACCGTGTTTGATGTAATATAAGACCTGTTGATGTTTTCTCAGCTGTTATACCCAAGAACTGTTTGAGATGACCCAAGTTGCGCATGTTGAATCTCTGATTCAACTTGTTTAGCAATGCATTGATTAAGGAGTTGTTATTGCCTGTTAATATTATATCATCCACATATACTAGAAAGTATATGATGCTTCCCTTGTGCTTGTATATGAGTAATGAAGGGTCTGACTGGCTGGTGATGAAGTGTTGCTCATGTAAGAATCCAGTTAAGGTCTCAAACCATTTTCTCGGTTCCTGTTTGAGACCGTATATTGCCTTGTTGAGTTTGCAAACATAGTTGGGGTAGTTTGCATCAATGAAGCCAACTGGTTGCTTCATGTATATATTTTCTGATAATTGTCCATGTAAGAAGGCATTTGATACATCTAGTTGATGTATAACCCAATTATGATATAATGCTATGACAAGTAATATGCGTACAGTGGGTATCTTGGCCACTGGGCTGAATGTCTCTTTGTAATCCCATCCATGCTGTTGATGACAGCCCAGTGCTACCAATCTTGCTTTATGCCGAGCTAGCGTGCCGTCTGAGTTGTATTTGGACTTGAAGGTCCATTTGCAGCCAATTGGATTTTGTTCTGGTGTTGAAGGTACTAAGTTCCATGTACCTTGTGATTGGAGTGCTTGGAACTCTTGTGACATTGCTTCTCTCCAATTTTTATGCTTAACGGCTTGATTGTAGGTAGTCGGATCTTCTTCACTTAGTTGATGTGTAAGATCAAAAATTTGTTTTGGTTTAGTGTGACCTGTCTGAAATCTTGTTTTCATATGGTGCTGCTGAACTTTTACTGGTAATGCAGGTGTTGTTGGTAGTGAAGGGCTGGAACGGGATTGAGGGGAGGTATTGATTTGCTGTAAGTTGGGGAGAAGTGGTATCTAACAGAGGATATGTAGATGTTGATGAACCAGTTTGTTGATTTATGTGATTGGATGTGGGAACAAGTAGGAGAGGAGGAATGTGATTGATTTTTGTTTGTGCTGTAGAGTGTGTGTTGGTAGATGAGATATCTTGAAATGGAAAGGTGTTTTCATTGAACACAACATGTCTAGATACATAAATCCTGTTTGTGGTGAAGTCCAAGCATTTGTATCCTTTTTGTGCTTGTGCATAACCAATTAATACACATTTTTTAGAGAGTGGAGACAGTTTAGAGTTGCTATAAGGTCTTAGCCATGGATAACATAGGCATCCAAATATTTTAAGATGCGTGTATGTAGGCTGTTTACCGTATAGTTTTTCAAATGGAGTGCTGTTTTGTAGTGTGGGGGTTGGCAGTCGGTTTATTAAATGAACTGCTGTGTGTAGTGCTTCAGTCCAAAGGAAGTGAGGAGAGTGAGAGTGAATAAGTAGTGTCCGCAAGGTTTCTACGATGTGACGGTTTTTCCTCTCTGCCACACCGTTCTGAGAGGGTGTGTAGGGACATGTAAATTGATGGTTTATGCCATGCTTTGTGCAGTATAATTTGAATGCATGATTTATGTACTCTCCACCCCCATCTGTTCTAATGGTTTGAATTTTGCAGTTAAATTGACATTGAATGAAACGATGAAAGTTTACAAATGTGATGGTAACTTCAGATTTTTGAGTTAACGGGAATATCCAACTGTATTTGGTATGGTCATCAATAAACGATACATAGTATCTATAGCCTTGTGTAGATGTAGTTGGGGAGGGCCCCCAATACATCTGAATGTACCAATTGAAATGGTTTTGTGGTGACTGTAACAGAATTTTGGAATGGTAATTGCTTGCTTTTGGCAAGACAGCAGCTGTTACATGTTTTTGATATAGTGGTACAAATATGAGAGTGATTATTAGCTAGTAAACGTAAAATGGAAGTATTGGGATGCTGTTTTGATTAAAAAAATATTTATATAAGTATATAGTTTTGAAAATATATTAATTTTCTTTGGAAAAATTTAGTTTTTGAATTTTAAAATTGAACGCATCATTGAACAATATATCCCTCGAGAGATGATCATATCGTTCCCTAATGGGTTCGAATTTCAGAATTTTAAATTCATCCGAATTATCGTAGTCAAAACTCAAGGGAAAATGACATATGGTCTCGAAAGATCAAAATGACATTCAATCGATTATTTAACTATAATAATTCGGATAAGGGATCGTTAATTTTGTAATCAAAATTACAATAGAAATTGATATATCTCTCCAAGGAAAGAAGTTATCAATCGCTATTGATCGTTCGAAAATAGAGTTAACGATCGTTGAAATTTGAATTTTTCCCAAAAATAATTAATTAAAGATTTTGAAATATTTTTGATTTTTGAAAATTAAATCTGGGTTTCTAAATCTCCTACGAGCGCAAGCCCTCGTAGTTAATTACATCGTAGAAAATCGGAATTTCCTACGAAAACTCTCGATTAAAATAGCGGTATAAATTTTATTTAAGAATTTCAAGGATTGATATCAAAGGAGAAAATGGTAGGAATTTCAAATGGGATTGGTTCAAGATTGAAGACTTATTTTCGGGGTCAAAGGAAGAGGAGTAGGGAATGTTTTTAAGATTCTGAATTACTTCAGAAAACACTCCAATCTATCTTAAGTGTTAGGCTCGTATTCGATTGAAAGCGATGTTTAGTTTAAGTGATCAATTTTATTAGAAAGTTGGGATTCAATTCCCAAAAATTGAGGTCTTATGGCCCAAGCCGGCCTCAGAACCTAGGTCTAAATTGGGTACTAAAAAGTGACCCGAAACCTAGCTAACGCAATGCGAATCTGGTCTTACCCCGGCCTGGATTGGGGAGCCAGCTAAACAACCTAAACGATTAAAAAATATGAGTCCGGTCTTTTAATGTTGAGTGATAGGGACGTTATTTAGAAAAGGATAAAGGAACAGGGTCGACATCTAGAGCAGATCCTTAATTGACCCCTTAGACTTATGTTGGGTATTCGATGTCTAAGTAATGCAATTAAATATTAGACTCTTTTAAATTTGTTGCTAATGCGATGCATGCTAATTGACTCGATTGAATGCAAAATTTGTATGTAGCAGTTTAAAAATTTTGGCTTAGAAAATAGGTTTTTCCCTAGAGATTGCATAACATCCCCTGACAGATCGGCACCCTCATAGGCCAGGTGGTCTGCCAGAACCCGCAGGCGGGGAGATGCCTAACAAGGTTGAGAAAGTACAATATGAATGCATGAAAAACCCTCGGCGAGTTCGAGCTTACTTCTTAGGACCGTTTAGAGTTTCTATCTTATCATAAAAATTTTATTTAATTAAAGTAGAAGAATTTGACAGACCCCTAAGAGCCTAAATTCGAATTCCAGGTCAAATCAAATACGGCATGCAAGTAAAAAGACTAGAAAAGCAGGAGTTCTAATGCGAAATTAATTAAACAAATTAATTAAATTAATCAAATTGAATGTCCATATGGCAAGTGCCACTCATTATTACATCTCAAAAAATTACAATAAATTAAAGTGGCCGGGCCCACTGACTACAACCCGGATTTCTAATCCTAAATCAAATGATTTTGAGACTTGGGATTCTTCTCGTTGTTCAATCCTTCATCTTCCCTCCGAACATCTCGATTCCGTCGGTTCAGGATATCCAAATGGAAAGAAAACTCCCCCTTGATCGGGGTGTTATCTTTCCTCTTTGGATACTTGCAAAGTATCCTAATTTGAAATTCCAAATGGAAGAAGACTCTCCCTTTTTAGGGATGTTTCACCTCTTGGAATTCAAATAGGATATTCATATCACAATTCTCAAACATTTTAAATAA